>AXCO02001910.1:0-30735 GCA_000473525.2 Anopheles melas | reverse complement strand
CATTCCCTGGTGGGCGATTGAATGAGTGTCCTTTGGAGAGAAACTCCCACGCAAGGCTCATTATTGGCCGTTGCATCTCTCACCATTTGCTTGTGAGAATTTCCCCGGCAAAGCAACAGGCGGTAGCATCCGCAAGCGTCGGGCATTGAGATTCCCAGTGTCAGTGAGAAGACAGACGAGGACGAGGTGTGGATATTAAATTACCTGTAATAAGAATTAATTTACCTTGTGTCATTACTATGTTTGCTGAATCCTCCTTCTCTAATAGGAACTTTCGCTTTTTTCTACACTCTTACAATTAATTTCATTAAGTTACTTTGGCGGAAGATCCGTGCAACCGGTTGTCACACCCGGTTGAAACATCCTGCCTAGATCTCGCGTAATAATAATGACCGCAGTGGTCCCTAGCGAGTAGCACAATATCTTGGCTGACCCGGTCTTTACAGGGCGTCGGTCGGCAGGTTGAGTTTGTTTTTATTTTCAAAACACTCACCAGACCGGTTTCCTAGGCAGAGGGAACGGTATCTGGATGTTTGGTACTGACAACTATTCCGGCGAGCGCCGGTACCACTCAACCGGAGCTCGTCAGTGCGCAGAAGCGCTCGCTAGGTCTGCACCTACCGGATGCAACCGAAGCGTGGGGTAATTTTCTTAAAAGCAGCTCTCATCGGGTAGGGAAGAATGTGCCATAAATGAGCGAACAGGGAGAGATAGAGAGAGCGGTCTTATCAATGTGCCGGCACACTCACAGAACCGGCCTTCTAGATTGGTCTTTTCAGCAAACACTAGATTCCTAGGGCAATACGAGCAATATTGAATATACGGAGGAGTACTGAGGGTCGAAGGAGAAAGTGAGCGAAAGTTATACAACTTTTATGTTGTGCGCTTTTTTTTCCTTCAATTTTGCAGAAAACCGATGAAAAGGTCATTATCGGTGTCGTTTTATTGCGTCCGTTGAAGCTACAAAAAGGATGTGCGACCGAGCAGGGAAAACACTCCACCTCTTTATGAATACAATCTCCGATGAGGATGGAGTTCTCATCGAGGGTGAAATCATATTTTTATACTTTTGATATGACCTTTCCGGTACAGATGAATGATGCTCAACTTTTCCCGTCATCAACCCCATTGCAAGGATACAATCTCTAGTCCGAGAGGGACTTTCATGGACCCTTCATTTATTTTGAAGGATAATATCTAATTCCACTTGAAATGCTCATTTATATTCCATCTATCATTTTCTGCGTTCTGTAAAGCAGTGCTTCTCAGAAAAAGAACAGTAAATTCATGAAGAGTACAGTAACGGCTGCAAAGTGACATCAACATGCGAAACATACTGTCGTAAACCTACTAGGAAAGTCATTTGGATCATTGTTTCAATATAGTAGCATAAATGTTATGGTTCATCCGAAGAAACGGGTCTGGTCTTTTCTTCTGAAATGAATGTAGTAAACGCCACTAAACGGTTCCATTGTCGCTCAATCGGCAATGGTCCAAGGTATTTGCACCTCACTCCAGCATAATGCACGTGACAGTTTCACAAATGTCTGTACAAATAGAAGTTCTGCCGAAACAGAAGATTTTTTTTTTGTTTGTTACTTCCACCACTTACTTTCGCCCAGACTACCCTTGCGACTTGTGGAATCGGAAGGTGAAACTTGGAAGCGTGTAATCGGAAGCGATTACAGCTCGTCGTCTGCTAGTGACGGAAGTCAATTCGGAGCACTTTTCTTTCGTGTTCCGCTTTGCTTGGATCCGGCTATGCAAAGATGTAATAATGGTACAGCTTCCTCCGGAGACGTTCCAGGTGGTTGCAGAAATGAGGGACTTTTTCTCCTTCGTTTCGAGCAAAATAGTGGCACCGTGTGAGATTTTTCTAGACCTGTTGTCAAACAAAAAAAAACGCAAAAATAATCCACCCTAAAACGATCAATTTTTGTTTTCGGGAGGACGTTGAGCAAGTTTTGCAATAAAATAAAAGTTACGTCTGGGAGCACGACGGATGGAATGGTGTAATGTTACGCGAATGTAGCGGAATAAGTAGATTTGTGGGACGCCACAAAACTAGGTTCCAGCGGGCGGAAGTCATACAGAAGTTACAGCAGCAATCTGTTTTAGTTGATTTGATTTGGCAATGTTTAGTAGATTGGTTTGGTTTGGGGAAGGAGAATTTATGGCAAAGATTTATCCAGTACCGCGAACTGCTAGTACATCCGCAATGCTTTGTGAAGCAGTCGACACTAGTATAAGGCTGCGTCCCGTGTTGATAGCTGCTGCTAGACTCGGTTGGAACATAGTCGGTCGGTCAGCTAGTTCACCTTGCAGTTGCAGAGCGGAGTGACACAATATCTAGGTTAGTACAACAATATATGCCCGCATCGCACGAACCGAAGCGAGAAGGGCGAGCAGCGTCGGATATGCCGCAGACAATCGATTGTGTGGGGATTGGGCACTGCTGGAGGAAAAGGAATGAAAGTGGAAGGGTTTCCAGTAAACAGTGGAACTTTCATACACAAATCTACACACGCAGTCCGATCGTGCAGTGTGGCCGCACCGAGCTAAAGTAGATCGATGCAATCGACCCACCAAGAGGAGAGCAAGCGAGGGAACGGGGTACGCTTATTTCGTATTTTTTCTTCTTTCCTGTCCCTCCCAGGAAGTGACATAGTTAGAGTTCGTAGCTGCCTGCGAGAACAGCGGGCAAAGTAGGCTGACGTTCTACGAGGCCTAGATGAAGGGGGTCAGCTACAGCAGCTTCGCGAGCCATGCTGCCGCCACCATCCCCACCGGGTTATGTACGTGATCCGAAATCCTGTGGCCTGTGCCAAATTGGGTGATGCGAGAGAAATGCGAGAGCTTGCGAAATGGCACAACCTGGGAGAGAATTATGAAGGCCCTCCAGTCTGGCGGTTAGATATTGGTGTAGCGGGCAAATGCACCACTTTTTTACTGTCCGCCAATGCACGAGGCATATCTGCGTGGGGAGGAAGCGACCAGTGTGTGAGAGAGAGGGACAGGGAAATAAATAAAAGTTCTACGAATTGCAGATTGGAGGACGACAGTTTGTGGTTCGGTGACAGCTCTGCGTTGCCAGTAGTAAGCAAGTGTCCGCAAGTGACTGTGCAACCGCCTCAGAAGGGTATTAATGCCAATAGTTGGGAAATGGTGCTGATGTAATGGTTCCGGTTGATGTTGGTGTTAATTCTGGATAGTGTCGCAGTTCGTTGTGCATTAATTATGAGCCACTAATAAACCATACGTTTCAGTGAGAGTTTTGCTTGCCAGCTAAGTGTCAGACGCGTTATGTTAGTTTCGTTCCGTACCATCCCACGTGTGCCGTGATCGAAACATCGTTTGATTGGAAGCGTACAGCAAGCGTGTAGGGGAGTTGAGTAAAAATCAATTAGTGAAACTTCTGTCTGCGGAACGACAGGTTATGTGGGGATGGCTGTATTTGGTTCGACACGGGTTTTACTCACGAGAAAGTAAGTGGCCGGGCGTGAGTGTGTGCGGTGCGAACTATGTTTGCTTGGTGACCACCGCTGGGCTATTGAACCCACGGACCTCAACCGGAGATGAAACTAGTCATTGCCAATCCTGTGGATCCGGTCTGAGGATAGAAACACTTACACATACACACAGACTCCGCCATCCCATTGACGAAGTTGACAGTGCACACTCCCACTCGGCCGTTGAAGTTGAAGCTTTTTTGTCGACTTTCGGCCGGCAGCTTCAGGCCTTTGGGCGTTCATCGGCGTGATTAGTTTTGCGATGGCCCTCGGATACTGTTGCTTGGTCCGTCGTCGAGCTGGGGACAGTTTTTGGTGCAAACGGAGCGCGTGCGGGGTTCTTCGGGGTGTGTCCGTCGTCAGGGTTCTGTGCCAGGGAGTGATATTAAAAAGTAATGAAAACGCCGAATCGATATTGCGCTGTCGATAAAATCTCCGGCTAGTTGCCTACGGACTTAATCGCTCTACGGCATCGCCTGGATGGACCGTGTGTGAGTGTTTGCGGAACGACAACTACGGCGTGTGCGAGTTAGAGATTAAAAGGTACTTAAATGGAGAGGAAAGACAACAGCAAAAAAGCTGAACTGCTAGAATGTATGTAAACATAGTGATGGGGTTTGATTGAGACAAGCTGAAGTGACACTCCCAACCGGTTCACTGCTCGGGGTGTGGACCCGCATCTACTAATCTATCCTGGTAGCGTGAATTAAAAGTCGCAGTGGTGAAGAGAGCAAGACAACACCGTTGACGATGTTACCGGAACGGCACCGATGTCGTTGCAGGTAGGTAGCTGCTGCCGGTGGTAGTGTGGCTAGCATTTAAAGTGTGTTGAAATATTACCGAGCTAACCTTGATGGTCGGTTGGGAATCATTAAAGTGCTGCTTCAGCTTATAAGCTGTTGATTTTATGGAGCTTTGTGCGCGATGGCAACAGTGACAGCAAGACAATCGCACTCGTCCGGGTGGCGGGTTTCAGGAAGATCAATATAAATCATCGAAGACGGAAGACAAATTGTTAGAAGATTTGCAACTGCGGATCACAAGCTATCAAGTTAAATGAATAATGTAAACTGGGAAACGTTGCGAATGGTTAGACTGGTTAGAATAACTTGAACACTAACTTTCCTGTTTTATTGTTTTAGCTCTTGTTTTCCGGTTAAAGACTGCAGAATTGTGTTATGTTTTTACATTAAACCTGAAGTAGCATGTATGAATGAAAATTGCATAATTAGCTAAGTAGATTTTTCCACTCAACAGCAATCAGCGACTGGCATCAACATCTTTCTCTGAATATCTTTCCTCGCATGTTTGAATGCATTTGTATGTACATATACCCAACGTGGAACGATGCTACAATTCTTCTTCTATACGCTTCCTGCATACGAATGTTTTTGTTGCACATCCCTCTTCAATTGCATCCTTCCTGCATATCTTGTGCGGGTGCTTTTTTGTACTTTTATTTGTTCACCCGTCTGCTCGGCTCTCTCCCGAGGGTTGCGAGCGTTGGGAGTGAGAATAAAAAGAATCTCGTTTACTGTAAACGTTCTTTACAGTTTCTGGGTGAGCGTTTTTTTCTTTTCTTTTGTAAATGCTCACGATTCGGAAGAGCTTATTCATAGCATGTAGTATGTAAAATCTCGTACACGATCTTACCTCCCAGCCCATATTGTTTCAATTTTTGAATCGGGTTTGTTGTTGGTTTCATTCCACCTGATACGTCAGCGAAAAATGGAAGAATTTTTTTTCCTTTGGCTGTATTCTTCATTTAATTTTAAATGACTGCTGCTGTATCGCATACCCCCCGCATACCCCAGTCGCATATATATATCGCCCAGAAGCGACTTCAAGGGTCACTTGGGAAAATTAGTGAAAATTATTGTTGCCTACTGCTGACGGCGAAATGCTCCACGCGTCTAGACACACGTGCACTAGCTGCCCTTAACCGTGCCGGCTTAGGAACTCTTCCCATTCCTGTAAGCTCTTTTCGGACTGTTTATTACATTAAGAGAAAAATGAGCTCATAAAGCAGCGGTGAGTTGTCGCAAACCAAAGCACCGCGACCAAGATTCTCTAGCTGTTTTGCGCTCTCAGTCTCATCGGGGACGTTTTTTTCTATGTTTGGAGGGGCCTTTGATAGAGTGTTTTAGATGAGAAATTATACGTAATTATTTCATCACAGGGCCGAGCCTACCACACTCTCCCCCATTCTTTTCGTGTTCTGGCTGTGTCGCGAGTAGCGGTGTCATTATTTAACCACCATAACAGAACCACAAGACACTCGACCTGGTTCGGAATAAAGAAAGGGGCAGGCTACGGGCGCTAAGCCGTTTCGCGCACGTTCGCAGCTGAATGGGCGAGGTTTGTTTTATTAATGAAGCAATTGCCGGGTGCGTATGTGTGTCTGTCTGTGTGTGTTTGTACTTGTTACGTGGTTACTTTCACGGTTCTTGTACCGTTTCAAACCACCAGTTGGTTCTTTCTTTGGCGCTTTCTAGTGACTTTGTGTTTATTGTGGGCGCTCGTCATCGCGATTAGAAGCGGGAATGAAGATTTAAAACACCGATGAACGAGAACACAGCAAACGCGTCCATGGTTCCAGGGGGGGTGGACAGCTTTACAACGGGTTAATCATGGTGTGGAAGTTGATACATTTATCGTGTGTCACGATTTTCCCCCACAAACTGATGACGCTGACAGTGGATGATGTAGTTGTATGGAATTCTGGATGGCAAGAAAGCGGGATAGCTTTGCTTGTAGAGGAACTCGTCACGAAGTTCTTGCTTTCTTTGGATCATTCGGAGGTTGCCTAGCTGTAGCCGTGCAAAAGCTTCCATAACCTTTATCTGATAGAGATATCAACAATGTGTAAACAAACGTATTTATATTTGTTCAAGCTGTAAGGAATCTTGAAGTTGGTTCTAGGTAGAATGCAACACCACGATATGTTATCTCTTGGCTAGAAAAAAAAACATACACACACTTACACAGCAATATTACCTATGCTTGTCGTTGACAAAGTCAACTGGAGTGATTATAAAAATTCTGTTTTGTGCTCATACATACCAAGTCCACGACAGTGTTAATGCCCGCAAACTCCCCAGAGGTGCGAAGATGACATTATCTTCACGAGGGATGCTATAAATCTTTAAGCAGGTAAAAATCCAATCATCGTATTTTTGATTACAATCTCGCAGGAGTTATTTAATTTTGTGGCTTATAATTCAATTAAAAAGCTGCACATCAACAGCTATCCTCTCCAGTATTGATCATCAAATTAACCTGAGCTTTTCCCAGCCATCAACAGCACCGAACAGAATCGTGCCAGCAAAGAGCCAGAGATAACTTTCAGTCGTACGCTGCAGATAGCAGCTTCGTCCGCTGACCACGCCTTGTTAGCGTTATCAGGGCAGATATCGTACAGCATATTGTATGTTTAGGCAGCTCAATTTCCTCACTATCTCACTTACCGCTCCGGCAGTCGTGTACGTTCCGCGCCGGTACGTGCCTTACCAGTGGATGTCATCCGAAGGAGAACATCGGAAATACGGTTAACTCACCGATAACGACTTCCAGAAAAGCGCCATCGTCATCCTCCCGAGAAAGTGCCAGATAACGGTAGGGCAAGGAAATTAGTTAGGATGCCGCCGCTCCCACACGGAAAAGCCTACAACCAACCGGCAAATGGAACCGTCACATGCCGACCCGTCTTGTCGTCGTGTACGGAATCTTATCAAGAACATTCAACTCGATTAAATAATAACAGCCGAGCGCGGGAAAGTAACCCACTATTTTGAAGCGGATAGAGTGAGGAGGCCTCCTCGGTAAGCCGTCGTCTTGTTGACGCTCTGCTCCAATGTGCGGCAGTATTATCGCACTCTTCGGTGTCGCTGCATTTTTGGGTGGCGGTTGGTTATTGAGTTTTTGACTTTGACTCCATCCAATAATCCACGGTCAACCCACTCACACACACGCGCATCACACTTGCGTGGACGCCCTTGTTCGGACATTGACCGGGATCGATATGCTGATTCTTGGGTCGTCCCGAGCTCGCCGAGTCAAACACACAACTAAATGGTCCCCCTAAGACATCCGGCTCTGGCCGACGTCGTTGGTGGTGGTGGTGACACCCTGCACAAAATCAGTGTCAGGGAGTTGGTCACTAAATTGGTTCGAAACAAATTGTGAAACAAATAAACACCCGAGACATTCAACGTCCGACGGCCGACGTCCCGAAACCGAAAGTAACTCGAATCCGGTAAGGTCCGGTGGCAAATTAATGCAAATTTTTGCTCCACTTCCAAAGTGGTAGTGTGTTTGGTTGAGCTGGTTTAGAGCACGGAGCAGCATCTTCATCTGAGCAGAGCGCTTCATTCTGTCTTGCATCTTATTGCCTTTCCCTTCAAGCTCTCCCCACACACTCACAATGCTGTGTGGTTTCGGATTTCGTTTTGAACCACGAGCGGCTTGCTGCAACAATTTGTTTGCGGATACAGTTTCATCAGACTTTTGCGAAAGGCGTGCGAGCAAGAAAGAACCTTTTCCTTTTGTTGTTGTTGTTGTTGTTGTTGTTGTTGATGTTGATGTTCCTCTCTACAGCACACAATACTCTCTCAATCACAGGCGGGATTGTTAGCAAGTGGTTTCGGGCGCGGTTTAAAAGGGTCTCGCGCGTGGTATTACGCAAAACGACAAAGGGTAGTTTGTGGCGGGTGTTTTATGTAAGCGCGTCATAACAACATTAATCTCGATCCCGAAGACGTTAAGTATTTCGCACAGTAGCTGAAGCTGGAAGACCCTTCTTGTAGCGCGTAATTTGAGCCAACCGGTCGGGCTTTTTTATTGATATCAATTGTGTTGGAGTGTCTGCGTTTGCCATTTTTTTTATATAGAGTTTTGTATAGCAGATTGAGATGTGGGCGCGTTAACGACGGGTGCGGATATGTTTTGCCATAATGGAGCAATCTAAACAGAGATTCCCAGACACGAGGAACAAAAATTAAGTCATTCATCTCGGTAAGTGAGTGTTTATCAATGTGGAGTCTGTAAACCTATCCCCTTCGACAGTTAGTTGGTTGCATAAACAGAAAGTGAATTTTGTGATACTTGTATAAGAGAGTTGATTTTTATTGCCTCCGTGAACCAGTGAACTGGTTGGAAATCAAACCAGCAAAAAATCTTCCACCATACGCCAATTAAGTAATTGAATCTTGTGAAATCTCCTACCATCAAGCGAGAAGTACCACATCACCCAGAACGAAGCAAGTTGCCCCAAAGTGTCGTCCCTGTTCGGACGACTCAGGTTCCGAATCTTCAGCTGGCTAACATACTCCTACCACCCGATTCTGTAGTGAAGTGGTTTAATTTAATCTCTCTCACTTCTCGCACTTTTGCCTGCAGTGGTTGTGCATTTTGTGCTTGGCAGAACACCGAGTCCGGTACGGAATTGAAGGTTGCAAGCGTGAGGAGTTGGATGACGAGCGGGAGAGATGCTGCTGCTCCCACTGTTTGAGCGAATCGCCCCATCAGCATGCGTCCGAATGTGGCGTGTTGCAGTGAAGCATAGCATAAACTCGTTGCTGCCGTTTGTTTGTGCAGGATTTGTGTAGGCATTTCGGTGTTCGTGAAACAGGGACACTCGCTGGATTACACATGAGTGGAGTGGGTGACCATGCGTGACCAGCGATGTTGCTGTTGTACATAGTAAGGTTCATTTCCAAAAAGCTAACATAGTACATAGTAAGGCTCAGTTTACTTTAAACCCCTCGCTAGAAAGATAGTCTGCAGATATTGAAACTGGTGGGAATGCTCTGCAGCGGAGCTTGAATATCTTGAACACAACTCCAAGAACTTCCTACGAACTTCACATCTTCACAGCGATGTCCAGTGAGGCAAAACGAGTTTTCTTCCCAATGGAAGGGAGGGCAAAGCATGGTAAAGGAGGAAGATGACATTGATCAGCACTCGATGCTCTCCTCCGGGGCACCTTTTAGGGGTGGTTTCGCTTTTGAGAACCGATTCTGAAGGGATGCTAGACGAAGATACGAACCGACCAGAGTGTGCCTTTTATTATTCATCTCGCGGTGCCGTATATGAATTGGGCTCGCACTTGAACGCTCGCTCTGTTTTTAATCCATGTTTTATATGGTTTCACTGTTTAGGCGAAGTCTGGCGCTTGGATGGATGGAGGCATATTGGCCGCATAATTAGGTGTCGGAAACCCAGGGCAATTAGTGGAGTGCAACTGTTAAATGGATAATACAGGGGCCGCAACCTACTCCCTGGGCCACGACGCGTAAACCACACGCGAGGTCGGAAAACGGCCCGATGGGTTCAAGTGCAGCAGACGAGCATGTTCGAGCTTAATGTAATTAACATATCGCGGGCTTTGTTGCGGGGTACGCGCGCGTTTGAGGAACGCAGAGACCCGTTCGGACTGTGTGACATTACATCCATTTCGGTCCATTAGGTTTATGTCTTTGCGACCGCCAGTTAGCGGTCAGAGGCGGGGCGAACCCACGAACACAATTTCACAAAACGGTTGCTAACTGCATTAAAAATGATGTCTAGTTTTTGGAATAATCATTTTTTGGTGGCAGGCCACTGGACGCGGTTGCTGGTGCTGCTGCTGCTGATGATGGTGATGATGGGTTAGACGGTATAATAGATCAACTAAATGTGATTTATTCCTGTCCCCCTGTCCGTCCGTCCGTACTGTTGTGTGTGGGAGGCTTCGCTTCGTTTAAGCCGTTACGTGCCTAGACTCCAGCACGGTGAAGATAAATTTAAATATTTGAAAATCCCCGTTTGCAAACGGAAGGCGTGGGGACTGATAGCTTAAGAAGCAAGGTCTTTGATCCAATAAAGATCACCATCATCCCACCCAGGCTCACAAATGGGAATTTCATGTCCGAACTGGAGGTCCCAAACGAGAAGCGATCGGCTTCAGAGTTACTTCATTGGAGATGAAAAATGCTTAGTGCAACACGCGCACAGTATGGATCTCTGTGACGGTATAGTTCAAAGAGCTCTGGGCGTCGGGCGGGACCTATCGTCTTGATGGCTGTTTTGGAAATGAAATTATCTTTTAAAGCTACTTTTTATTATTGCGCTAAACTGCTGATAAGCCACGGCTAGGCAACGCTAGCCTGTATGTTGGAACGGAGTTTAAGTGTGCCTGTGTGCTTTATGTATTGTTGGTAACGATGTAGACTCTGGTATAATTCATTAAAACGAAATTGAATTTCAATTATCAGAACTTCTGTTACTGTCAGGAAAGCGGTCGGGATACTCGCATAATAATAAAATCAATTTGATGTATCGATCGTACTCCGTATCTGAAATGAATATCTATGCCAGCTCCTCCTTTCACCCGCAGTTGTGTAATGCTTTCGGGTAGTTTCGTACCATTGAAATTTCAATTTATTCTCCACATGAACGGTATTTAATCTACAATGCTATGCAAATCGAGAAACACGAAACAGAATCGATCGGACATGCCTGTCAGAAGTGCGTCTGGGTGTGTGTGTGTGTGTGTGTGTGTGTGTGTGTGTGCGCGTGCTAAACATCTCCAATGAAATGTCTATTCTGCTTCGATACGAGTGGACCTGAACGCAGCGCTACTGGCGGTATTAGTAATGTATATTCAATGGGGAGGCATCATTCGGCAAATCGATTCCACATCTGTTTAAACGATGTACCGCTGAGTGTGCTAGTTATATTGTGAGGCAATGTCTGTTTTGCAGTATGCGGTCTTGTTGCGGACGAACCCACGAAGGGTGAATAAATTTGCCCAGGCTTACTGCAAATCCCACACCACCACACAGTGATCTGATAATTATAATGTAGACGCCACTACCACTGAACTGCTTCTAGAACTCGAGTTTCCAACGTTCCGAAAGAAAGGGCGGAGAGAGCAAAAAAATCCATTAGATCCGACTCCAAAAGTCAAATTCTTGATGATTCAGCACGTCCGACTTCGGTGTACTTATCTCGAACAAAAGCGAACAGGCGTTGAAGACTTCTGGAAATTAGGAGGAAGATGCGGAAACGCGCGTTGAACCTGACCTGCAATATTCATTAGAAAATCGTACCCGAAAATCCCTTCTCGATGGCAATGCGCCACTGGTGGAAGTACATTTTCATCAGTTTCTCAATTGTTACCGGGGGCGGCAGTGCGAGGTCTTCCGCGTAGATGTCGCGTACACAACCGTTCTACCGTTGGGGTTGATTTCCGTCAGTAGCACACGGGCCCGCACATCTTGGCGCCGTACATAAAACTCGGCAACTGTTCGGAAAAAAACGTTAAACATTTACCCTATGCCAACGCGCATACAATACCCTACCTGAACGTTATGCCTGGATGAGTCCTGGTTTGTTGTTGCTGTTGCTGCATAGATGCAGTTTATAACGTTGCTGGGTGGACGTGTTTGGGCGTCTCTCATCGAAATGCCACGTACCACAAACGGATATACTCCGGTAGTGAAGGTAAGTTTCGCTTAGAAGAGTTTGAAGCAGTTTTCTGTGTGTGCCCACTTGCGCGACATGTTTCACATTTTCCAAAAAAAAGTCCTTGCTGTTGAATCATCAAAGACGGCTGTGCCGCTACACTCAGGACCCCTTCAAAAAGGACATTTTTTCGGGCGTAGCATTGCGTTTGTATTTGGTCTGAGTTTGAATGTTGCTTGCAGCGAGGGAAATGAATTCACCACCAACTGCACTCTAGTCTCATAAAGTACATCACCCAATGACTTCAGCACACTGGCAATGGTGGCACGTGAGTTCATATGCTACTTAACGAACCAGAACCGAGCCAACTAATGACGGACAAAACAGGGAGGGAAACAACAATAACCAAAAATATGTATAAAAAAAAAACAGCAGAACATACGAAGTATATCCTGTTGTTGTTTTATTTCTCACACAGTTGTAATGAATCGCAAGTTTTGGGAATGAGGGTTGAATTCTGAATGGGGTCTGAATTAATTTTCAGACAAGATTTCGTGCGTTTACCAAAAAGGTCCTTTTGTTTATATGTTTATGACTCTTCTCCCAGCAATTTAGACAGTTTACTTCGTATCTGGTTTGAAAAGAAGATATCAATATTCTATAACAACAAGTTATTATGCAAGTGGAAATCTTCAACTTCTTGGATTCGTTAGATAAGCAGAACATATCTTTGAATTGTTTATGAATCTATGAATTGTTAATGTTTATGTTAATGTTCATGATAAATTAGCAAAGCAGATACTTGTAAACAATTGTATGCTTATTGTACCCTGATCACAGGTATTTGTCGTCCTTCATTGTTGTGTGGCATTTATTTAAGTTATCCAATAACTATAGTCTTTAATATAATTCGTATACTTAACAATTTATTACAAGTATAAATAGGAAAACTGGATACCCGAAGTTATACAATTATTATTCTCACTGTAAAATTGTCTCTTTTCTTTGTTGGGGTACTTTTCTTTGTTGTCCGATAAAGACGGGAGAACATGCTTTCCCAGCACGATTAATTCCAAATCGGGGGTAAAGAACAACATTAATCTATTGCCCAGAACGAGGCAATGAACTTGAACCCCACGAGAAGGGATATCGATTTTTTGCGTCACCCTCACAAAACCGATTGCTACTGTGCTAGGAACACCTACTAAATGTACAGCTCTGCCGGGCGCCGTCCTTATTCAGTGCAGTAACCGACGACCACACACACACATAACATTATCAGATCTGATCCTGATTGTATTTAGCGACGACGGGCTAAGCCCCATGATTTTCCTTCGCCATAATTCCATGCGTGTGGAGGCGTCGAGCTTCTGCCATGGATAAACATACGCCCTCACTCATTAGTTTAGCTTCTGAGGGCAGCACGATGAACGGTGACTCATAACCGTTTTTCGCTTCAACGTTTGCGTTTGACGGTGGGTTTTTTGTCTTACGTTGAATTTGTGATTTTAAAGCACTGACCTTTCGAAAGGTAGATGTATAAGTCAGTCTAAAGGTCAGGTTGCTGTGTTTTTTTGTTTGAAACAGAAGAAAAATATTTTCCTTCTCTCAAGTGTGGGCTCGCTGGCGGTCCTTTGTTGGAAATACCATCCCGCCTAACGAAATACCTCGATGCATTGCTCGATGTTGTTTTACCGAGTGGTGAAATTTGTGTGGAAATTTTCAACTCCATTCCTGGGGCGTGTACTACCGATTTTCATGATACTGTATTTTTTCCTCCCCCGATTAATGTCCTCCACTAACACGGTGCAGAAGAAACGCCACACCGATGGTGTGAACCGATGGGCAATGAGGTAGAAAAATTGTTTACGGAAAAGTGCCGACAGTGCCGAACCCGAAGCATTGCTTACTCGCGTGGCAAAATAAGGCAATAGAAATGCATTGCACCGACAAATCTGAGCGATGCACCTGAAGAGGGCGGTGTGGGTAGTGGGCGCGAATCAATGCCAAAAAAGTAGAGCACAATCCCGCTCACTCCAGCTAGAGCACCCTCTCCGTACATTGCTTCTTTTACATTAAATGCCTAATCGTTGTGCAACGAGCATGAAATGAAACAACACTTTCCCATCTCCCCGCCAGTGCAGCGGTCTGATCGAGGGGATGTTTTTTGTTGTTGTTTCGTTGTTGTTATTGTGCGCTTTTCCTTCTATTCGCTGTGCCTAGTTTCCTATTTCCTATTTATGCAGCTATGCGTTACAGTTCACATCAAAGGTGCAGTACCGCCTTTCCGATGCGCTGGCCGTGTTGACGTTCCGCAATTTCCATGAGCGACGGAAAAAGTATCATTTGTGTTTTGTTGTACCTTATTCGCTTTGTTGTTGCTGTGTGCAGCTGTCTCCTACGATTGGATTGTGTTCTATTTATTATCAATCGTGAAACGATGTGTTGGTGCGTCCGCATGTCAACTGGATGCACAAACGAGGCGCGCGCACCGAACGATGGCGCGTTTGAAAACTCATTTAGCTCGTGCGCCGATGTGCTTAAAACGACGATTCTCTGGGTGTGTGTGTGACCGGTACGACCTCCTGGGTTAAACTTTATCCGCAGCGTGTGTTGTGACCGATCGGAAAACAGAAAAGAACGAAAGGTTTATTGCCGTAGATTAATGTCGTGTTGCTTTTATTCGGGCTGGGCTTATCGCTACGACATGGTACCATGGACCACCGCTGGGCGTTAAAATTGTAGTTCTAAGCATTGGAGCAGGGGAAGAAATGGATAAAGATGGAGATGAGCCGCGTGTCTTGGTGGTTGAAGACACCTGCATAAATTATGCTAGCTAATAGGGGGCACGAGGATAAAGAAGCAGGTCGATAGAGCGCTGTTATCATCAAAAGGGTAACGGTTTTTTTTTTGTTCGAAAGAAAGGATTTACAGGTTGAAGCTGTGCGGCAAAGGGAAAAGATGTGAAAGTGAGCTGCTGAAGCGGAAAATTGAAGTTTTTCCATTTCTATCACCATCGTGTGATTTGTGTGTTGTTCATCTGTTACCTCCTCATTGTTGGTATCAAATACAATATTTTAAGTAGGTTTGGTTGATTTTAGGATTGCATTCCTATTTTATCTTAAAATTTCCTTAATCTTCAGTTGTATTAATTTATATTATATATATATATGTATTAAAATATTGGCAAATTTTAATTTTACTTAGTAACAAATCTACTGCATAATTTTTTGACACGTATGACTGGAAGAAAAAAACAATTCTTTTTCTACATTTTAATAAGCAAAGTCAGTCAAGATTGCACCCAGCTACTTGTTTATATGTTTACAAAGGGTTTGAATCATATAATTAAGAACAGTTTAATCGCTCGGTCGATCGAATACAACGATAATCGAACTTTGGAAGCATTCTACCATTCTAAAATTCTCATTCAATTTTCGACACAGTAATCAGCAAGCCTATGACGATTTTTTGTGGTTTATTAATTTATGTTTTTGGGATATCACAACCGGCGGTAACAGTTCAAAGTTCTTTTGGTCGATGATGTTTGTCTCTTTTTATTGAAAAAATATTTAAATGCTTTTTAAAAGTGTTATATAAGCAGTTTTCTTTGATGCTGCATACTATGATTTGTAAAGTTGGCAAAAATCCGGAGTCCGCTCTCACCCGACTCCGATAATTTCGGAACTGACTCGGGAATGTAGGTCCGCCCAGCATTATCCGAAGCCGTTTGGTATTATCCAGAGCTGTTTGAAATCATCCAGAATCGCTCGGAGTCGTCCGGAGTCATCCGAAGTCGTCTGGAGGCATCCAGAGTTGTCCGGAGTAGTCCGGAATTGTCCGGAGTCGTCCAGAGTCGTCCAGAGTCGTCCAGAGTCATCCAGAGTCATCCAGAGTCATCCAGAGTTGTCTGGAATCGTACGGAGACGTCTGCATCCAAAAAAGACTTGTATACTATGAGCACACGCTAAGTTAAACCCAAAAATCACAACAAAATGAAATGCTTGATCACAAGCATATTGCACCGGATTACTCCAGTTGACTCCGACCGACTCCGGTCGACTCCAATCGACGCTAAACGACTCCAAATGACCGAATGACCCGGTCTCCGGGTAACTACGACTCTGGACGACTGCGGACAACTCCGGACAACTCCGGACGACTCCGAACGAATCCGAACGACTCCGGACGCTAATATATGAAGCTAAAGACATTTTAATTCTTAGAAGTTCTACAGATTTTTATGGAATATTGTTTTTATACTGCAATTAACCTCATTTCAAAGAATTGGTATTCCTTGCTTTAACTCTGATCAAATTTATTTACATTTCATGCCCTGGATATATTTCTCCATCTTACACGCTGCGATAACAAATTATACATCAGTGAAATGGGACATTTATTGACAGATAATAATGATTATGTTGCTCCTTTTCCACTTCCATTACTTGATGTGATGGGTATGGGTATCATGCCACATACTAACAATACGAAAGTATCGAACTACAATGTGACACCATTACGAACACAAACCAATGTTTTATAATACCCTTTTCATGGCCCTTTTCTCAAGTGTTCTTCCGGTTGAAAGGATGGAGGGAACATTGCAATGATTTATTAATAGCATATCCGGACCATTTGTATCAAATAGACTAACGGTTCTGTTTGTTTGGCACGCTTCCAGATCCAGTGCCCATTGGGAAGAGGAACCAAGGTTGATCCGAATATTTTTTGTTTGTTCGTTTGCTTGCTATCCTTAAAAGCTGCCTCCGGGTGTGTAGCTCTGGATGATATCAATCTTCATCTTTGGCAAACAGTTGAAATGGTTACGTATCGATGGTAAATAAAAAAAAATAGATAATCGTATCTATCCGGTTCGAACCATTGCGTCTCAATTCTTGACACTCTATTATTCTGAACCTCTTTCGTCCAGCGTGTGTCCTTGACATTTTTGGAACCGGATAGTGGAGCCGGGCGTAAATCGGATATAAATAAACGGATCGAAATTGCCGCTAGGCATTAACACGGATAAGTGACATTTAACAGTGACAGTTTTTGGGACGTCAATTCGAATAAAATTGGCGTTGATTGTTCGCACCAATGTTTGCGTCAAAATTGATGGAAATTTCCCAGTGGTTCGTTGTTCAATTTGATTATCCTGGGGAGCTGTGAAGTAAACCGGATTATGGCCATGCGGTTTGTAAGAGCATCATTTAAAACTTCACAGTTTTAGCTCTACGTCCTCTCCAGGCGCTCTCGTTCTATCTGAATTCGCTGCGAGAGATTTCAGACAACGTTGAAGTTTCTGTGTGGGTTTAAAGATAAATTAAGACTGCAAACAACACACCTCACACACGCACTGCCAAAACCGCATCCACCACACCGACCGGTGATAAGTTGTAAACTGTCATTCAAAGTAAAATGAAAGCGTTCCCTGACGAGCTGGAGTAGTAATACAATGATGGCATTATCTCGTCGGCGTGTTGGCCGATGCAACGAAGCGACGGGAGTTGCAGTGCAAAGTATGGAGTGAAAGTACACTCTCACACACGCACAAACGACACCTCGCCATCCCTCAGCATGTATGTTGTCGGTAAACTGTCACACTAAGTAGAGCACCAGGGAACGTTGCATCCCGCCCTCGGGGGACGGAGCCTGCATTTTGTAACAAAGTTCGAACGGAACTCTCCTCCAACACGGAAGGCACAGTTTTCGTGTTCAAGCCGAACGTTAGTGTGCAGCAGGATGATTTATTGTTGCTCCCGAAAAGACAAAACTCTGCTAGAGACGCTCCAATCTACTGTGGATTTTAAAGTGGTATGGTTTTTGTGTCGTCGGTTTGTAAAGTTTTCCTCTTCCGCTAAGGGAACAACAAGCACAATTCTGCGCGGATAATGCACGCGAAAAACTCCAAACGTAAAGTGTAGCACCTTAGGCGGAACTGTTTGGGCGAGTAGCTTCCGTGCTTTTGTTCCACGTTCTTAGATGACAGTGGCTGTGTTGCAGTTTCTATTTGTAAAAGTTAGCACACGGCGTAAACAAATGTTTGTAATTTATCGCCAACACCTCGTTTTATTCAAAAATTCAAACTTCCATTCGAAACTTGAAGTAAAAAAACAGGTTCTTAGCTGTCTCGAATACTTGACGACTTCGTGAATCACTGTTTTGCCGCTATCCGACACGGTGGGAAATAGTTATGAAGTGTGGTGAAACATTACCGTGCTGGAAGCTTAGTGTCGGGTAGCTGAGTACAGCTAATAAATACGTATTAATTACTTAGCTAAGGCAAGGTTGCTGAAGTAGTTGAATACCGCAGTGTACTGCGAGAGTTGTTAATTACTCTTCTCACCCCCGGGTATGCCGCGACACGAACGAGCGTTTTGCAAGCATCGCATCAGCCGCCACGATAAGAAACACGCAGCATATCGAGTGAATGCAAATTTTCCTTTGCATCCTGGTCACGTCACCATTTTATTCCAGCTGGAATCTTTCGCGCCGAGCGACGGCGAGCGGCTCCATTGCATGATATTAATCGCGGACAGTTAAAAGGCGATCAAAGCTGCCAATGATCCATTCTATTCTATTGGCAACACTTTGAAGGACTCCCCTCCGTGTGGCGTTTCGCTCTCGTTCGATAAGGAGATAATTGTTGGCGGTAATGGTGCAGAAACGGGTAATTCTAGTCGTCTCAGCGCCCATTGGAGCCACGATGAAGTCACCGTGCGCACCGGTTGCACTGTGGCAAGTTCCGCACGCGTTGTCTGTCGGTATGACCGCGTGCGTCAATAATAATTGTCACTCGATTTGCACCTCGATAGCACTTGGAGTCTAACGAGTTTTGTTTGTGCCGCTTTCACTTTTTTTCTCTAAAAAAAGTACGCGCAGTAAAGGCGAGATGCTCGTGCTTATCTGGCCTTTAGCTCGCTGTGGTTCAGTAATGATGCAGTTTTCACGTGCTCTGGTAGTAATAGACTCAGCCAAGCAGAGGCCGTTCGATAGTCTGATGAAGTTTGCCATTAGTTATCGCTCACGCAATCTTCTGACACAGATTGTGCTTGTGCAGCCGTTCGTTCGTGTCACGCGTTTAAGTGGCACAGAAGGAGTAAAATGGTGATTTTAGATTAAAGTGTGGTTAAAAGTTTTGCTCGAAAAAGGCCGATAAAAACTTAACGACACGTTGGGTACGCCTAACACAGCAAACTGGTTTCAAAAATTAACTAAACGTATCCACCCCGTTGGTGGTTGGCTGTTCATAATAGCAACAAAAAGATTTATGAAGAGCGGTAACTCTTTTTTTTACCACGTTCTACCACCTGTTTCGCTAAGTACAGGAAGCATCAAACTTGGGATAATTAATGTCATGATTATATTACGTGCATGGACCCTTACCCACTCTACTGCCTCTGCTACCAGGTGTGGCAACGGGCAGGCTTCTCAGTGAAATGTTTTAAAAATTCAATTAGCTGCTTATTTGCTGCGCAGATTGTGCCACCACTTACACCGCCAATGGGTCCCTTTTCAATGGGTTGAATTATTTAAAAATAAAACCACAAAATCATTCCCCATTACCTTATGGGCGCGAGAAGAAGTAGTCAAGTGAATCCGTCCGAAGGTGGTATGGGTTCGTCTAGCACCACAAATTGATTGCCAAACGGAACCTTCCTTTTCACACGTTCGAACTGCGTCCCTTTGCCAAAGGAGAGGCTTAATCTATGCTTCCGATTCCGATAGCGAGTAACGATCCGGAACCAACCCTGTCCAGTTTCTCTGGTGCTTCGGGTTGAGAGGGAGTGTGGCTCATTTTCCGCACACGTTTACGCGAGAGCCACGCCACGCTACCTTGCGCAAATTGGTCTGCGAGGGGGAGCGCGCGCGCGCACGCGTCTGTATGTGTTTGCGTCGTTGCCATCCGGTACCAGGAGCCCCAAACCTCTCGTACCTTTGCCGTACCCGATCTCTCGATAATCCCACTTGGGCAGCATAATTTATGCCTTCGCCAAACCGGCCTTCGCCGTGTGCAAAGGTACGCGCGGTAAAAGTAATCGGTATCGTTCCAAAAGGGTGAGTTTTGGGTCTTTGAGTCGTTGCTGCTGCGGAGGAAAGTCCACTGTGTGCAGTATCGCATAGGGCCTATATTCGCAAATTTATTCGCAACACATGAGTTGAAATAGGTGCCTAAGAAATTGGTTTCGCATGTGTGGCGTAGAATATTGTTCTATGCCACCAATGATACGCTTGGGTAAGGAAGAAATGATAAGCCTGGTGCGATAAGATACAACGATACCCATAATCAGACATCGAAACGAAGTGTACGTAGTGCAATTCGTTTTAAAAACTACGTTCTAACTGCTCTGAACTCTGTTTCAAACTTTCTCAACGTGATGAAATCGTCAAACATTCTCACATTTTTATTTTGGTGACACACCATACCTCTAGAACGCATCATCTGCCATCGCCCTCGGTACATTATCGCCCCCTCCCCCCCGGTCAAGTCATGCCCGCGGTTGACCTTTTCACTTGTAAATCACTCACATGTCTCGCGATTGCGTGATGAAAACAAAAATGTTACTGCTTCGCCCCCGGGGTTCCTATGTTGTTCCACGACCGGTGGCGAATGATGGGGTTAAAGATTGCAAACCACCAATTCCCGAGAAACTGTTCCGCAGCCAATACATCACGCAGCGTATTCTATGTGTTTTTGCTTCACCCTTGAGTATCGGTGTCACCGCACCAGACATTGGGGTGGTTGCCGCTGGAACGGTTGGAACGCATAAAGCATAAAACGTGCCGTGCCTGGAATGTCTAATCATGGCGAGCAGTTGGCGAGCAGTTTTGCGGCGAAGGAGATCCTCACACCTCGGCGAAACGCGCTCCAACGAGGGGAATTGAGAAATGGGCACAATTCCGAACCATACAAAACGTCAGAATTCAACGATTCCGATGAGATCGATTGTGGTTTCCGTGGGTTTGTCGGTGGAAAGGGTGGAGTATTACTGGTTGATGGTTGCTTTTGTGTCCCCGTGCGTCTTGTCCCTAAGGCCCTTGCCTTATCGCTCCTGCCCCATCAGAGCACGATACGCTATGGTACACTGGTATTAATGTTTGTATTTTGTTTTGCTTGGTTTCATTTCAGGTGAGCACATTGAGAAGTTCATTTTTCTGAAGATAAACTACGGTAATGACGATGGAGTTTAATACAGATGCCAGTTCTTTCGAGATATTCCGCAAGAATATCTCGGACAAGTAGGTAACCTGTTAAAGGCAAGCTGCTTACCTGTTAAAGCAAATGAAAGCTTTCCGAGGCTAGCCTGCACCAACCTTTACCGATGGAAGCATTGTGTACTTCCTGATAAGCACCCTGGTCGGTCAAGGTCACCGACGTTAGTCGTGGCTATCGCAAGACTGCGTAATACCTCCAAGCATCTTGTAAACTGTTTTCATGCTAGTGCTATGTCTGTCTAGTCTACCATTGCACCTAAAACTGTCTGATAAGAAGTGTAACAAATTCCTCTCAATGGTTAAAACATCAACCGAAACCTACCAACTGTGACCACACTCGGTCGCCATAAGGGCTTTGCGCTAACGGAAGACAATCGGTTGCGTGCCGATCTCCTCGGTACGGAATACTTGATTAGCGCAGAATTCGTTATCTCTGCCTCTCGACGTACGGTTCTTCGCTGCGTTGTTTTGGGCTTCGCTACACTTCCCTTCGCAGTTGATCTCTGATCTCGAAGGTGGCACACAGTACACACACACCCACCAACCTTCTCAGTCCTCGTACCCCGACTTGATTCAATCAATAAACAGCACCGGGTGCCAAATGGCAACGATCAGGCTGTATCGCAACACCGCTGCGTCCACGACGACGACCACCGTGATTGTGTATTCTGCTGGTGGTTTCCAATATAAATAAAGCGTGTATTTAAATTAAGTGAGCCTATCTGTGCCGACAACACTGGGTGCGACTGGGGACTGTGTGGAAGCATCTGTACGTCGTCTCGTTGCTCTCTTTCTCGAGGCATGCAAATCAAGCCCCGCACGCTGTTGTGAATCCGGTTCGAAGGACCAAACACGCAAATCAATCGACAAGACGTTACCGAAATTGATAAAAATGAACATACATTAATCTGTAGCGGATCAATTTGTTCGACGGGCTGCGTATTTGTTTCAATGCTAACCAGATGCGCTGCAAATGTCGGGACGAACTAGAATGGGTCTGCGATACTGAATTTTTGGCAGATGCCGATAATTTGTGGTCTAGAAGGCCGACAAAAAAAACACCTCTTCCTTGGTGGTGAATGTTTTTTATAGTTTTTTATTGCTCTCATGTTCCTTCGTTCTATCTGTTGAATTTCGTTGCTATGATGTGCTCGAAATCCCAACCCACCCGAATGCGAAAGGGCTCTTCTGAGAAGTGGGGCAAAATTAAATTTCCGCAGGATTTTCTACACCTTCTTTCTGCGGGCAAGATTATTCCACTGAAGCAAACAGCCCGAAAAGCAGCAGGTCTGCTCTTGCTATGTGTGTGTGCTCTTTTCTTCTACCTCTTGGATGCTGAAGTGGAGATAGTACAATATTTAGAAACAATTTGGAAATCACAACATAAAAAACCCCAACGGCTACCGCAAACGGTAACAAAAGGAAGAAAACAAACTAACTGAAACCAAAGCAATAAACGTTGATGAAATCGAGCTCTCACGATGGAAGGATGATTCCCTTACCTGACCCTTTCCTTGGAGGATTTCGCTGAAAATGGTACACAGGAGGCCGCCCCCTGCACAGTCGGTTACGTCTATTGGCTACGAAATGAAAGAGGACCAAATGTAAGAAGAGTCAAAATATAAAACAAACCTCTTGTTGATTCAAAACAATTTACGAGCGCCATAAGACAGTTTGTAATGAAAACAATATACTACCCCAAAGCACCCAAGCTCCCCACTTACTATGCTGGCAGTGAGTGTGAATGATTAAGCGAAGATTATGAAATGAAAGCAAGGGACGCTGGTGAACCATCCGCAGTCATTACAGTGCTTTCCTGGTGCGACTTCTCGCTGAAGAAGCGAAAGTAAAATTAGTTCAAGAATGCTTTTCTATTCAGCCCGTAAAAGAATCAATATTCATACCGGTAAAATGTTCGCCTGGGGGGCAGTTGAGTGCGGAGGACGATCGGGGCTGAAATTGATTACATTTTGTGACCGAGCGCCAAATAACGGTTGATGAGGTTTTCTTTTGTGTTGAGATCAGATTCGTTTCTGCTGTTTGGAGCAGGAATAAGGCTCAAACATATTAGTATGTTTTTTGTGCTTAGAATATATTGGCAATGACCTTGATTAGTGCCGGATAGAGAGGTATGTTGGAGATTTGGTCAAATGGTGTTTGGAGTATGTTATTTTTAATCTAAGCAAAATCGTTCAAGCGTAGTTAATGGACTACAAAAGATAAATAGTAATTAAATAATACATAGATAGGCAAAGTTTGTACTTGCACGTTATCGTATGTTCGTAACATTAATCTTCTCGCGTGTTCTAACAGGTACTCAGGAAATACCAAGCCCATGCTGAAATATGATGTAACGGCGAACCAAAAAATAGTTACGACAGGAATAGGTTATCGATTAGTTCCCTTCATTTTTTTGGAACTTCATGATCGCGTGCTTTCAGACAATTGCAACTCGGAAGGGATGGTCAGTTTCGTGCTCCATTTTCTATTTCCGGGCGACGTTGTACATGTTTGCTCCAGTACAAATACACCCCGTCCCAAACCCATTGTTTGGTTTCTGGGAATTTAATCGGATTTTTGGGAAAGACATTTTTTGCCACATTGAAAATTCCAAATCACTTTAGCTAATTTGCACTCGTGCACCGGCTCGAAACAGACAACATCCACTCGTGGATAGAAATGTCACCCGGGCAACCGGAGCAGTTGTAGGGCGAAAATGTAAACGTGCTTGGAATATTGGGCAAACTGTGTTGTTTCTTTTCTGTCTGTGTGGAATTAGAATGAGAGTCGAGAATATTGTGCGATTTACACGGAGTTCACGCTAGAACCTCTCAAAACACCTACAACCCACAAGGCGAGATTTGCTCAAACCATAGCAGACAATTCTGACGTAGTTCGGGCTGTTAGAGTATGTGTGCGTGTATGGCTATTGGCTGTGTTTTGCCAGAACCAATTTGTGAGATATTCTAGTTTGAAGACTTTCCAGACTGGGCAGAGACGGAATGGCATAGAATTAATTTGTATGTTCTTCAACAAGAGCACCGTTTGGAACCAATTTCCCGATCGACACAGTTCTACGAATTTCAAAGTCGACGAGAGAAAGACTCCCTTCACATTAGTGCCCAAATTGGGGTACCGCGCGGCGGCGTTGTGCTGTACTATGCGTTGGATTCCGCGTCCTTAATCGACAGTCAATTAAAGTGTCGTTCTCGTCTGTCGGTACGTCCGCGCCAAGCGCTGCTTCCCGCAGCAACTCGCAGGCACTCAAGAGCCATTATGCTAATACCGGCACAATTTAGACGATGGACGGATGGTCGGTTCGGTGGGTCGAGCATTCGACCCAACGTGAAAACATAACCTTTAGCGATCGGTATCACTTTCCTGGTGGTCTGGGATAGTTGTTTTTATGTTTTTTCCTGCACTTGGTATCAAGAAACTCATCACCGAGCTAAAGAAAGACACACAGTTATTTTGGAGGCAGAATCTCCTGGGAGTCATCAGAACGTCCAACCGTTCTTCGGAAGCCGAGAGAAAAAAAGATGATGCCCCCTTGCGTGGAAAGTGAATTTATTTATGGAAAGCGTGAAAGAAAAACACACAAACACTTGCTCCATCCGATGCTCAGCCAACGGTAGGAGAGTTCTTCTTGGTTAGAACAACACTGCCCAAGTGTCGGTGTAGCATGCAAGATCAGCTGATAGGGTGTAGTAGTTGGCCCCAATTTTGCTCTCCCCTAAGGCTGTGTGTCGCTCTGTCTCCTTGTAAGCGTGGTTCTTACAGATATCAATCCCGTCCCATCGCGAGTTTGCATCTTGATGAAATGGAACGAATAGTTTGTCTTCTTCGGACTCTTCTAGACCACACTGCAGTCTAGTTGTGTGTGAGCCCGTTTGATAGGTTCCTGTTGTTTAATCAGTGACTGCGTAGGGGAGGAGACCCTCAATTTGCCTGTCCATCATTTCCAAGCGTCAAGAATAACGCTGATTTTGAGGGCATATGTGACTCAATCGACCGTCTTATCTTTGCTCTTGAGTCTTGAGACACGTGGGAAGCTATTTGTCTGTGATTACTCATACGTCTGACCGAAACCAATAGCTTTTTATCTTTTAAAACCCGCTGTCTCCAATTGCTTCTGACTTTAATTTCCTCCAAAAATGGGGGAGACTCTGACATCGCATTCAAAAACAATCAATTTGGCTGTTATAATGAGATCTACAGCGCCGTGCAAAGTGAATTATTGTGTTTGCATTTTTTGTGTGGTTGGCTCGTGAATGCAATCCCTCCTGCGCTCGGAATGGCGGCATGGTCATTAAGATAATTTGAATTTGATACAGACAAATAACTGCAACCCATCCTCCCCCGGGTCAAGCAACGAATGGTAAGGGAGGCAATCCCGGCTGCGGTGTAAATAATCACAAACTCACAGCCACCGTATTAATCTTCCCATTTTCGTGTGGGGAGAGTTCCGCAGGAGTGAAAAACACTTCCTCGTAGAAAGCAACTGCAACTGGTGGCGGGAAGATGCTTGTTTTTTTTTTTAAGTCTGGTCTCAACGACTTCTTGTTGTTCTTCTTTCTTCTTTCGAAAGCGGGCGTTTTCTGTCCGACATGCAAAGCATTTGCTTTTGAACTGGACAGGGAGGAGGGTCTTATTGAGGGACCATTGGTAAGGTGTTGGAGGAAAATATATCGTCTAACGCCCACACATCGAATGTCTGGTTCGCGTCTTGCATCGGGAACGCGGATATTCTCCCCCTGGGCAGCCTCACAGACATTGGACTTTGGTTGTATTTTTTTCTCTTCTTCTGTCTCCCGAGGTGCCTGATCCCTGTTGAAAACAACGAGAACACTCTGCAACACGAGCTCTGATCATCGGTTCGGGTTCGGAAGAGTGCATCCCATCGCTCTGATGAGCGTTGTTTTCAGGTTTGCGGTTGTGACCGCATTGGTAGGGACAGCGTACAAAAATGAGGGTGTTGCCCGGTGTCCTAAATTTGTTGGATCTTTAAGTTTGAAGCCTCCCCTTCCTCGTCGGATGTGATGGACCTTTCCTTCTGTTCCTCACAACACAAAGATCTCAGCTTTGTAAGGTGACGTTTATTCCTGGGTAATCTTCGGTCCTCCCCCTGCTGTCAGCGCACGCGTTTTATCGTTTGAACAATCTCGCGCGCGCTTAAAGCGAGGATTTAACCTTTTCCAAGCGCCATCGAAGGTGAAATGGTGCATGGTTTAATGTTCTGTTCGCTTTCATCTGTCTCTGGCGGACGCGCACGCTGACACTGTGCGTGCCTTACAAAGTTTGTTCTTGCTCGGGGGTTTCAAGTTCGTTCAAACACCACGTTCGTTCCCGTATGCGGTGAGGGAAGAGGATAGAACAAAAGTCATAAAAATATGACTAATAAAATTATTCCTTGTCGGAATCGGTACAACATTGTTGTCGACTAGGAAACGCGTTCGCTTGTAACGTTCTACACCGGAGCGGGTAGTAGTTTGAGGAAGAACAAAAGGGAACCAAACGACTATTTTATGAATTTATGCACTACTGTGTTGTGTTGTGATGGTGCTATAAAAATGCAGAAAAGATGACAATTCCGGAATGTCTCTTTTTGTGTGGATTGATTGAGTGTTGGGTGCTAATTCTAATACAGTCGTTGGCGTTTCAATGTGCTCGCTTCAATTTGGGCGATGGTGTTGATGGTGCCTGATCTCGAGCGATGACGGAGCTGACGAAGACTAGCCAATGTGGATTGTTCTTTAGAAGCTTTGTTTCTTTGAATTTTCCCATGCTGCCGCTGGTCGAAGTTTGTCAACCGGTAATGTAATATTTCATTTTAAAATACCATTTGATGGTATGTATGGTTGAAGGGGGAGTTCCTCCATGTGTGACGCCTTAACCTTAGGTAAACAGACGGTATTCTCTTGCAAATTAATATGGGGGATTTTATGGAATGTTGGGTGTTTAAGGAAAAGAAAACAATGTGTCCTTTTCTGCTTACAAACAAGGTCATAGAAACATTTTATTTCAAATAACAATCAATCTCTCTGAACAAGATTCTTGAAAAGTATGGTTTGTTGATTGTTACAATAATCATCTCAAGTATTTAATAATCCCGATTAAAAATTTAATTCATTTATTTGTGAGAAACGGTTTCTTTAGTCGTTTCTTGTATGCTTCACTGTAACGTAAAGCTTTAACTCAACCTTGAAAGCTTTTGTACAGTACTGCCATCTATAAATTTGAACTTAAAGCTCTCGAGTAGTTTCGTTGAGCTCGAATTATGTCGAGCACTTGGAGATCGAAAAGCTTCAGCAAAACGCTTCACGATCCCAGTGCCCTCTAGTGGCAGAAATCGGGTACGAAGCTAGAGGTTCGTGTCTACGGTGTAATAACGCTTCAATTTACAAAATTCGATTTGTTTGTGTTTTTCGTAATTTTGTGGATTTTATATCCCTTTTTTATGTTTGGGACGACTGCCTTTAACCATTGCAAGAAACCAGGTATTTTTATTGAATAAAGATATATTTTGAATTGAAATTTGAGATAAGGCAGCTGCAATCTTATAAGATAATCCGTAGATCTTTATTGTATTTCCAAAACAACTGATCCATATGTAGCCAGCGTCCTTATAAAGGAATCTTACGTGATTGTTTTGATTTCACGATTCGAGAGCCCTACCATATCGACCTTGGTATGCGTAATAAAGCGTGCGTAATCTCCATACTTTTTGAACATTCGAACCAATCCGTAAGCCCAAAAACGGTCGTAACGGTCTTAAGGTCTCGTGTCGGAGACGAGACGGAGCGCAGAATTTATTGATGGCACAAAACACACACCAGTTCGTGTAGAGGGAAGTCGCAAACACCGCAAACACCGAGTGATATCCGTGCGCGCACATCAGAATGTAGGCCACGAGTCGTTGCCTTCTGGTGATGGGGCTGCATCAGCAGCCAGCCAAACATGCGAATCTCAGCTGCGCTCCGTTTCGACCTTGCCTGACCAAATGGAAAACGCACGAACCCCAAACAAGCCAGCCGCGAAGCGTAGAGCGCACAATCAGCTAGTTTTCGCTGCCTTCGCGCGCGCACACACATATATGGCAAACCAGTCCCACCAGCTCGGGTGGACACTGGGCGCCCCATCGTTGCATGTCCAATTGGTTTGGCTCCGCCAATCGTCATCACGCCGGACGGAAGATCAACATAATCCGTGCGACGGGAGTGATTGCTTCATGCACTAACATTCGTCACTCATCTGCCTTCGCAAGGGAAATCCTTCGTGTTCACCGCTGGCAGCACCGAGGCAGCTTGAAATGTCATACTACAAAACAAGTGCTTTCGACGCCCTCGTATGTGTGCGCGCGCGTACCCTTTAATGATCGTTTACCTTTTCTTCGCTGCCCGTGCTTGATTGAGCTGGCGAAGCTGACGAGACGCTGCAAGGCTGGCAGTGTGTTGTGTCGATTCAATTTACTTAAAGTCGACCGCAAGATTGCCAGATCAGGCCGAAATTAATCAAAAACCTAAATCACAGGTCCAAAGAAACAGCGCGGCGCTGTAATGCACACATTCACCTGCCCCTCGAGGGAAGGCTTTTGAGCGTGTGTGTGCGTGTGCGTGTTGATGTGCTGAATATAATGTGTCGCCAGTTTTGGTTGCCCTCCATCGTGATGTTACATCACGAATCGATTCATCTGCTTGCTCTGTCCGCGGTGTACTTGTTCTTGAACGTTCGTGTGGCCGCGAATGGGAAATTGATTTATTTGGTCGAGCGGTGGCTGCTACGGTTCGGTTTAATGAAGTCGGGTTTTGAGCATGTTGTGTAATGTTTTGGAATTAACAAAAAAAAAGAGACAAAAACATAAAAACAAGCAATCCTCTGGATACTTTACACGTGTGAACGTGTCAATCAGATTAAAATCGGAAGCATAAACAGATTACAAGAAACTTTAAATCGGTGGTATTTTAGAAATAACTTTTCTATCTTATTCAAAAAAATATTGCCAATATTTTATCATAACAAATCAAACCATTTTCAGGTATTGTTGGTATCACATTCATCACAATATAAAAATATTCCCACACCATTTCACATAAACATAATGAAAGAAGCACAGGTTCTAAAAGAGACTTTACTTTTAAGCGTAGCCAAGATCATTAACTTTACTCCTTTTTTTTTACTATGCGCACAGTAACGATTGTAAACTAATAAAAAGAAGGTACAGAGGCCCGGTTACAAAAACAGGTAGCCGTCCCAGCAAACGGGTTTTCGAGGTTATAAACACTATCGTCCCACGTGCAAAATGACTTCTTTCCATCACCATTACCCCCACGATTTCTGATTTCTGCGCAACAAAAACCACACAATCAATCGAACCCCGGCCCGGGTGTACGGCGCGAAGCCTATCGCTTCGGTTACACACTTACACACGTTCCATAATTGCTTAACACACCAACGCAGGTGACGATTTATACTGCGCCGACTAATTAACCGCCGGAACATGGGCACCGGGCACTGTGTTGCTGTTCCCACACACACGCACACACAGTCGGCACCGCATGCCCATATACGCCACGGCTTGGTTCAGCCGCAGGGTTAACCCTTTCGAGAGGTCATTTCGATAAAAACCGGAGCACCGGTTGGGCCGACGCAAAAATGGAAGTGTGTAGCGAGCGGACGCCAGTAGATCGCAGCATAGATCGATTCCACGTCGCACGAAAACAAAAACCCTTAAGGCAAAGGCTCCTCGCACCAGATCGATGCAGGTATAGGTGGCTCGAAAGCAGGCGGGGGTATCCGATCTAGAGAGCTGGTGGTTGAATAACGTTGATTAACTTGCGTACGAGATTGGAGGCTCTGAAGTCGATTAGGGTTGAGCCGGACCCCCGGACTTGATGCAAGAACTTGGCCCTGCGCTGGTACGCGAAAAGTGGAAAAGGGGGTTGCATTATTTCATTATCAGCTGGTACGATATGATGTGAGAATTTTGAATTCCACTTATCCCGCGAGCGTTTCGCGGGGTTCGTCGCTTTCGAACGCGCGCAACTCTAAAGTTAAATTTTATCGTTGGCGATGGAAAGAGAGTGTTTGGAGTGCATGGAGTAGAAGCACTCAGCAGTTGGTAAACACAGTCTACCTCACACCGATGGTGTTGGAGGGGAAGGGGGAGGTCATTACAGCAACAGCCACCGTGCTCCGAAAATTGTTATGCGAATTGAACTGCTTCAAACGCTTCTGTGCTGTGGAGGGAGCTCAATTACAAAACAGCCGTCGCTGGCCGCGTACCTAATTTGGTTATGGTTTAGTGTGACTGTTTTAGGATCTTATCACGAGTGATTGGTTTTTATCGTTTGTGCGAATGTCTTTTTCTCCCCCTGTAAAGGAAATTACGTGAAAGTAAGTCCATTCTTTCGTAAAAAGGTTGCACGCAAAAAGGCTGTTTCAAGCTTGCTCAGGGGACAATTAAAATGTGAATGCCAAATTTTTCATTATGGCTTCATTATTTCTTCCCGGACAGCTTTTTGGGCAGCAGTGGTCTTTTTTTTGGTGACACAAATAAAAAAAA
>KI919781.1:0-23830 GCA_000473525.2 Anopheles melas | reverse complement strand
TAAAGCGAAATGAAACCCATTGAAGTAAAAATAGCGATGAACAGCAGGTTCTCACCCGACGCATTCATACTCAAGCAGAGCAATACAAGTACACACACACACACACACACCCACACACACACACACACACACGCGCGCAAACCTATAAACAGAACCGTACTGTGCTGATCTGTGACCTGGTCTCGTGCGCCTGTTGATGAGCGGTAGAAAAGCCTTTTTCTTGCTGTACACCACTCCCCCCAGGAGGAAATGAGAAGTTTTTAGGGCAAAAAATCGTTAGAAATCGTCTGCTGTTTTTTTTTTTGTTCCTCTTTCTCTGTTCCTTTTTCGCCCGTAACCCCTCAACAGTGTCACAGCGCTTCCACTGTACTTCCCAACGGCAGTAGCAGCAATATCAAAATATGAAAAGCCTTTCGGCCAGGCGGCTGGGCTCAGAATGTTTGCGTCAAAACGGGAAGGAAACGTTTCTGGCGGGCCCCTGATGATGATGGTTACGGTAAAAAGCCGGTAAGGATTAGGGCAGCAAGAAATTATCACCCCTCTCCCCTACCTCACCATTAGCAAGGAGATGGAGAAAATGAAAATACAACCCACCTTTGCCCACCCGTGCTACTGATGAGGAGGGTTGCGTGGAAGACAGGGTTGGTGTTATGCAAAAGCGAATTAAAAATTACTGCCGCCTTTCGTTGTAATGTTGATTTTGATTTAGCATCGTCTTACCTTGCCACGGGTAGCGCTACTTGATGGCCAAGGGAGAGAGGTTTGTTGATGCGTGTTGGAAAAGGGGGAACAGAGGGTGCGTTTTGTTTGTTTCTTTCAGAGGTCACCTACATGGGGTAGCGCGAGCAGCTTTTCATTTTAATTTATCATTCTGACCTGTCGCCCGGGCTCGGTGGAAATGAGGATTCATATATTTTTATTTGAAATTCTTAAGCGTATGGATGCACACTGTCAGTGCTAAACGACAAGGTATTTACGGCAGCAAACCATAATATAATAAAATGATGTTTTATAGGCTCTATGCAAATATTAAATTATTTCGAATTTATAACGCTACATTTAAACGATTCAATTTTTCAAATTTGTAACTTAAAATATGAGCACAGCGTTCATGAAATCGATTTTCATTGTAAAGTATTAGTCAAATGCTGTTTGTTATCCTCTGCCTTAAAAACTCTGATCTCTCTTCAACTGTCGAACAAATCTTTCGTCTTTGACTCTACCTTAAAATGCTCTAAACACACTCTATCGCTCATCGACAAGGAGGCCAAGAAAATCGTTTAATTTACGCTCCTTCACACCGTAAGAAAAAACTTGTGTATTGTTACTGTTTTTATTTTCTGTAAGATATTGTTTTAAAACAACTTTTCCCAACAAATCCCATCTGCCTCCAATGCTGCTACGATAAGACCGACAGACAAGTAACGGTAGTAAAAATTGTTCATCCTGTCCCGTTCTGTCGCAAGTTATCTGTTATTTTTTGTACCTTTAATTCTCGTTTATCTGTGCAGATTTCGAACGCAATACGAAAGGCTCTGCCAGCGAAGTTCAATTTGCGTTCATCTTGCGTTCGATGAGTGAGTGTTTTTGCACCTGTAATGCCATATTGTACCGTTTGTAGACAGTGGACACGGCGAACCACGGCGAGCATTATCATCGCTGGGCCAAAAGTTGCACAAAACTCACTTACCTTTTGTCGTGTTTCGTTAGCTCCCAGCTCTTGTGAACCGCAATGCTTGGCAGTGCTTCCGTTTGCGAAGAAAGTCATCTCCCGTGATGCCGATGTGAAGTTTGATGATGTGGTGTGATTGTTCAGGGGAAGAGCGGTGAAGTGAAAAGTTTATTTATTTCACTTTTAATGTAGCCCGCTCGTGGGTGCATGGGAGGGAATGCGAGTCTATACGGACGGCTGAACGGGATAGCGCAGATTGGATCGTCGTAGTCTACCGGTTTGTTTGTCGGTGGTGGAATGGTTAGTTTTTAGTATTTGCTGTCAGCGTACTCTTCTGCCTTCTGTCGCAAAAACAGACAACAGCCAGGAAGGGACTGCGATGACACTGACGCTGTGCTGTTGTTTTGCTTAACCTGTCTGAAAGTTTTGCTACGTCCTCGTCGAATGAGCGGAGCAGCAGCAGATCAAATCAGTGAGTCAACGAGGTTTAATTTTTAAAGTTGTTCTCTACCCATCCCTATACCATGCTTTAACATCTACCTGTGTGTATCTCACCTGAAGCAGATACCAAAAGCAGATAGAATCGATAGGGACTTTGAGTCTACTGGAATGCAGAGAAAGTGTGTTTTATTCTCGCGTAACACTTTAAATTTAAACCCTTTGATGTGTTAAAGCACAAGTGGCCTCGGCTTGTGAAGATATGTTGTTTCTCTTCTTTCCATTGTTTTAGGAGATCATAATGAGTATAAGGCCATGGGCGGTTCGTTTGACACCTGCACCTGTTAAGATTTGTATGTGGAGGATTGTATGTTTGCAGAGAGTACGCCAGGCCGGTCGTATGTACTTTTACCATTCCAATGATGCTGTCAAACAGTCTCACAAACAGTCTCCACGGTGACATTTAGAAACGATGAAACTGTGGAGTCCAATTTAGAAAAGAGAGATTCGCGCTATGAATTTTGCACGAAAGACTCCAAGCAGCCAGTGTTGTGAAACACACATTCACACTACCTGAGCACAGCAACTCCTGTGACGCTTGCAATGAGCTTACAAAGCCTCGGTGCGCAATTTTCTACGGAAAATGGTGACGAAAGTAAAAGGCTCCTGTTGATGGCCTTCAGCAAATCGCTTGCTGGGTGAAGTCCCCTTGATGCATTGTTCGTAAAGTGGAAGGATTGCATAGCGAGGGAAATAAATCTTGGTCTGGAGTGAAAGCGCGACCCCCGTTTTTCATCCATTCCCAAATGACCGTCGGAATGAGCGCAACGTGTGACAAGAGGACGGCGGGAAAAATGACCCTCCATTAATAAAGTTTTACCAAATCGTTTCCGTACGTTCCGATGGTGAGAGTAGTAGGTGTTGTTTTGCTGAACTTTGTGAGGAAAATAAATGCAAACTTTTATTATTTACCTGAGGCAGGGCTTCGGATCACGGTCCGATTCAACGAGGTGCTATGAAACAGGGTAAGGGCTTTCTTCATTTGTTCGAGAAGGATGCCCTGCCATTACGAAGGACGTTCTCTGCCGTCTTGGTGAGACGTGCAAGAATTTCTCCCTTCGCATCTGGAAAATAAAATGATACGAACGAAAGCAAGAGCTACATATTGAATGGGAGGAATGAATAATTTAATGCGCTTTATGTGTGTTTTGTTTTTCCCAGCGTGAGACAGATATCCAAGAAAAGGTGTCCCCTGAAGGGGGCGGGCGATTTTGCCATTAAAAATTAACACTATCATCTATTGCCCTGTTTGTGAGGGAACTGGTGTGTATAGCTATCATCCCGGTTGGTGGGTCGTTCTAAACCCACACGGACAGGTAAACTAATGAAAATGGGGGATCATTTCTTGTTAGTCGGTAATTTCATTTTCAACGTCGTCGGCATCCTGTGTAGCAACATTGTTGAAATAATGATTATTGTGCACAGTCGATGGATTGCGTCGCCTAACGCAATGTTCATTGTGAAGATACACAACACATACATAAACTGATAAGACAGATGAAATCGACCTTGCAGAAAGAAATAAAGGCTTCTATTCATACAATTATTCCTACCTTGTTCAACACAAGGACTCTATAAGCTCTGCTTGAGTTGCGTATGGTAAAGGTTCATCATTATCTGGAGGTGCGTTACATTTGTGCACCATTATGAGTACAAAATCTACTGAATAACACACAACTGTACAACAGTATAACACAGCGGTTAAGTGTGATAGTGTCCTACATCATTACAACCGAGTGTGCTTTGTTTTCGTCTAGTACACTTTTAAATAATTTGTCTATACATGTTTATCGTCCTGTTCTGAATTCATCTGGATCTTGTTTGTGCCAACTTGTTTGTCGGCTGTCGGTTAGTATGCACCGTCAAGCGAGGTATGTAGTATTCTGGGATCATCCTGCGCTCTTAAAGTGTTTTTTAAGACGGTATATACAAAACAACTAAAGAGCAGATAAATATATTTTCTGGCGGCAGCATACATGTTCCAGGTATTTAAAGTGCGGTGTAAGAGCTTTACAGAACTGTATTACTTATATTATGGTAAAAGTTGAAACTGTTTGTGAAATGGCGATACAATTAAGTAAAATAATAACTAGGCTTTCTTTGATTTGTTCTGCTGTTTTCATGCATGGTTGTGCTTTGTATTACTGATTAGTAAATTCGCAATAATCTGAAAGATGTCCACTTTTTGTGCCATTTCTTCAAATTCATGATACTGCCAAAAGATCAACAAAGTAAACATCTTCCAAAGTGAATTATAATCTTATGTCATTTCGTTGTTTGGGAATATACCAAGATATGATTTATTCTTGTACTTTTTGTCCTTATATCCGTTGTAATCAGTCTATAGTATTGGGTTATGTCAGATGAACATCATGTTTACCTTAACGTCCCATATTATCGCCTATCTTCTAATGTCAAGCCTTAAGCGTCACCTCATGACCACATTTGTGTTAGTTTAAACACTACGCGTACGCGTAGGTAGTAAACTGAGCGAAGCAGGAAAAAGGTCATTAGATGTGAGGCCTACACAAACTAGACTAAAAAATTACATTCAAGCCCTCTTCAGGCGCAGACCTGCATTTCCAGACCCAGGCATGGTTTTTGTTGGCGTTGTCGCTGGCTTGGATAGAGGTTCTTCTACGTTTTTTTAACCGTTCGTGTCAGTCGTTATGTATAACGTTCTTGCTGCAGCATGTTAGAGAACGACGAGACTGTACTCTCGCGCGAACACATTCGACGTTGTAATTGCAACGTTTGAAGGGTCTTGTTATTACCGTAGAATTAATCCCTTCTGTTGGGGAGGAAAACAACCCAGGATCCACGGAGCACCAGTCGGTAGAAATGGAACCAGCAGGAATGCGCAATGCACAGTCAACGACCTTCTAATGATTAAAGGAAGTCGGCCTATTTCCTTTGGCGAAAGCAAGCTAACGAAAGCTTTTCGTTCGTTGGAAATATTTTCCACACATTCCAAACAATTTACCACACGAACACGAGGAGTTGCTTTGTGTGTGTGTTTGATTTAACTTGTTTCTCTTACTAAACTTGCTCATTTTGATCAAATGCAAATCTCGCCCCGCATCACAGCTGCTCAGCTTGGGTTGCAGCCTTTTGCTGTGTGAGGATATGAAATTTTTTGTCCCGGATATTCCCGTAACTCTTTTCACACTCCAACATCAACTCCTTTACATGGCTACGGCAGGCACCTGCTCGCATCTACTAAGCCTTGGTTTATGTGCTTGGTCGTATTTGGTGTGGGCCCTTCATAGGTGGAAAACGAGACCAAGTTACAGCTCTTAAGTAAGACAAGATTGTTATTCGACACGTCCGGTGGAAGTAACAGCGCGCGTTGTACCGTCAGACTTCTCCCATGTTTATATGATGTTTCAAGTTGCATGTAAAGTAACGCGTCGTCTTGCTAGCAAGCGGTAAGGCGGTTCTTGTGTGCCGTGTGACTTAAGATGTCTGTTTGCAACGGAGATGCTCGTCGGTGGTAGCAAACTGTCAGTGCTCATGATTTTAGCCTCCCGCTATATGCGTTCTTCAAACTCGAGGTTTGACTTCTGGCGCAAGGGCAGCATAAACTGTGTGATGAGAGTGTAGTTAGTTTTTCGCAACAGCAAAAAAGTGCAACGGTTGTTGCTTTCCACGGGTGAGAAGGTAAATATTGCTCGAAGCGCCTTGCTTTAAAGCTGGTAGAAGTGAACCGTACGATTTATTCTATGCAGAAGGGATAGTGTATGAAAGATTTGTGCCAAGGAACTGCTACTACCGTGGATACGCAAATTTTCTAGCCATCTTAATGCACTTTTAGACTGTAGACACCGATCGCGCAAGGATAAAGTTGAAGTGTAATGGGTGAATAGTTTGATAAGTCGTCTTTAAAAAAAAAACAATTCATCAACTTTACGTTAAACCTGCTGATGAAGCGTACTCGCAAAAGTGGTGCCAAAGTTTGCCTCAACAGCAACAGTTTAACACACTCGTTGAGTAGTTGGGGGCGGTTCAGGAAGATGGAATGGAAAATTCTCCACTATGCAACTCCAGCGTGCTGTTTTTAAGTTTGGATAAATCTTGCCAAATTTTGTTAAATCACTTTTAAATGAATCGTGCGGTGCAAGTGGAAAACGTTTCTCGTGCAACTTCCCTTCTATATTTGGTTGCTCTTTTTGAAGGAATGTTTATCCGGCCTGAGCCGAGGGAAAAGTTGTGGGTGGTCGCTTTTCTTTTCGTCAGAGCTACTGACACTGTCTTGAAAATGTGTTCCCACGGGAGAGGGGAAGATAAGAAAACAAACACGCGCAACGTTTTCCGATGCTCTCGTCCCAGTGGGTTTATGTGCGTGTGCGGATGTCAATGTAGCTATCAAATTAAGTGAAATGGACGTTTTGTTTGGATATGTGTACGCTCCCCTCCAAGTCGACAGTTTTATTTGTTTCCGCTCTCAATTTCCACAATCAATTCGATGTCGTTTTTGTGCTCATAAGTTTGCCATGCTGCTGACAGTGGAATATGAACGATACAACACAACTTTATCGGTGCGTTGGTGGATCTATGACTGATGTCTTGATGCATTCGCAGGATGAGGATGGTCTGTGGAAGAGATTGAGTTTTCATTTGAATTTTCCCACGAATGACACATAGACACAGACAGAGTAGGTCAACGTATCACGACACCGCGTTCATGGTGCCCTCTTATCGAGTCGAGATCGATAGCGAACCGACCTATATAAACAGAAGCATACGATATCGTACACCCTTTCACGTAATGGACTGATAAGCATCCGGGGCTAGGTTGGATATTGGTTGATCGGGAAGGAAACGATGCTTCTTTCATCCTTGTTATTGACTTTTGCTTTTACTGGCAAGCAGGATGGCAACGGAAAGTCAACAATTGTGCTGAAGCGAGTTCTGTAAGCCATTCTGTAACGGCCTTTTTCTCCTGTTTTCGCCTAAAAGCAACAGGTATGCGTATTCAAGGGGAAAGACATTCAGTAACGAAGGGAAAGCTATAAAGTCTGCGCTTAGCCATGCTGTACCATATTTAGTTTAGGTACGACAGGGTACCAATTGATATCGAATTGATAATCTTCGGATGCCTGGCTTTTCCACACCACGCTGCCACCTCCTTCGGGGCGCATAACAGTGGAATATGCCCGCACAGGGTATCGATTTGATGAAATGCGGAAGTCCCTTACCCCAGGAAGTGCCGTAAAACAGAGCAGGGAAATAAAGATTTAGATGAGGTCAAATAAAAAGCTCAGAAGCATATCGAAAAAGGCATCGAAAAGTCCGTAGTAAGGCGAGAAGATTGAATATAAGATGAAAGGGAAGCACACTGGTTAAAAAGGTCGGCCTCTCTAGGTCAGCATTAGCAGCAAAGTTTGAGGACGTGAAGGGCAAACGGAGAGATGAGGAATAAAAAGGGGAGAAACAGAAGAGTGGTTCGATCGTAAATCCATCAGCTACAGGCACAGGTCAAGCGTCCTGTTTCCTCCATCTCTCCATCTGGCCGGCCGGAATCAAATGACTTTGCTTCCCAAGGCACAGAACACACGCGCCGAATGTAGATTGAGTTGTTTGGGGTTTCGTTTTTATTTACAATCCCGTTTAGTGTAGCATAGAAATCATTGGAATCCATTGGCCCTTTTTGCGCATTTTTTTTCAGGTTGTGCAGCTTTGGATTTTTTTGATTGAAAGAGAAACTCGGTCATTGGTGAAGGTCTGCGGGGAGGCATTAAATCATTCCCGTGTATGGAAGGGAGTCGTGAGAGCTGCAAAAGAGTAAACAGAAATAAAATCAATCTCAATCTGACTGTGGTGGCCGTGGCTGAGATCGTAAAAATCAAGAAATGGTTCAAAACTGGTCACTAATCAAAGAACAATTTGTTGTTTTTTTATTGCTTTCCCTTGTCCAATCTTATGTAGCTTGAAAGTGTTTATAGTTCAATACAAATGTTAAGCTTTTTTTAATAATAACATTAATAATTGTATTGCTTTAAGCTACAGGGTTTGAATTTTTATTTTTGAAGGTTGTGTTACATACATCCTACATCATGCAGTGTTACATCAACATAAATTGTGTGATATTTTATAGGTGCTTTATTCGATTAAACTGTGCTCGATTGCGTTGTTTATAGCATCGGAAGGCAGTTTAATTCGTTGTTGTGGCAACGAAACAGGGAATAGAAAGAAACGATCAGTAATGATCGATGGATGGATGACAGTTTCAAATAATGCAATTGCAACTTTAAAACGCTGCACACACGGCTCAAACTCGCAAAAAATCTGCCAAAAATTAACCCTCCATCGACAGCTGGCTCGTGCGCATTTGTTTATGCTGCGCTATTTTGGCGCTTCTAGAATATGATAAATGTTGGATGGGTGAAATTGCAGCTATGGAGAGGAGGGAACGTCAGGAAACGGCAGGGATAGTAAATGTTGAACCCTTTCCCCCCAAAACACCGGACTCCGGTGATGAATGGACAAACGGTGATCGATAGTTGTGCAATGTGTGCAGCTGCACGACTCACAACAGAAGCGCATCGTGTCGTAAATTTTAGCCTATAAATATGTAAATTAGTACGTTTGACGATGAATAAATAATGATTGATTTATTGATTTGATACTGCTGTTGCGATGCGCGTCCTGGTACGCATAAGGCACACACAAACACACACGTCCACATGTTTTGCGCACGTGCTCTGCTGAACACGGACAATCATCGCACACGCATTTGGGGGCAATACACTGCTGGTGACACAAACAGCCAATGGTAAACGGTGGAGGGCGTTCCAGGTTTGCAACGCGTATTGTGGGCGCCTATCTGCGCTTAAGTGTAGCTTACAAACCCAATTGTCGAAAACCGTGTTTGGGCAACACCGGCTAGACGCAGCGAAGCCTTTTGGTTCACACATACCCCAATACGTCTATTAAAATTACTGTATTATAACCTCAAAATTTTGTCAGCGCATATCGCGTGATGCGACAATATTTGCGGCCTCCTGGTGGTGGTGGTGCGTGGTTGAGCATGAGTCGGTGAGACAACACTGACACATTTTACTGTACAGGGCTGCTTTGTGGACGTTACCAAATCCTGCCCTGCCAGGTTCATGCACCGTCGCGAGTCTCTTTCCCCCGCCAACTACCTGTCCGAACAATCAACCTTCCTCGCCTCGACACGCTTAACTTTCGCATTGCAAAAGGGCGCATTTCATAGCGTTGGTGAGATATGGGAAGGGGTGTGTGCTGTGTGCGACCGGTGGTCTCCAGTCGCGGTCCCCGTCTATCAGTCGATCGGCCAGCATGTCCGTCGCAAACACATCGTGGTGTCCCCGGAGGGCGTAGGGCGCCGCAGGGCTATAAATTGAATTTAATACGGGGTGATGGGCGCCGCCACCCTGTGAAATCGTGCCGTACCATGAGTGGATTGCTGTGCACAGTCTGTGCGGCGCATGTGGTTGCGGCGATTCGGAAGACATACGAGTGCGTGTGTCAGTGGTGCGAGCTCGTTCATATTCTCTTCGGAGAAGTTGTTAGGTGTTGCTTTGTAAACTCTTCAGTAATGGAAGGAAACCAGACATCGTGGCTGTTTGGACAGGTTTGGAATAATATTATGATTGCGTTCTTCACCCTTTGAGTTAGTCAGTACTTAACTTAGAGACCCCTTTATTTAAAGAAGCTTCTATCTGTTGTTATCTACTATAGAATACTATTAACTGCTGGTAAAATAAATGTTTGTTTTATAATGGTTTAAAATAAATATAAATATAAATAAATATAAAAACCAGTAAAATTACACAAGAAACAATAAGTTGCATATATTTGGTGTAATGGATTACACACAATCAAGAAAAAAGTGTTCTAAATTTCTGAATACTATAACGTTAGATTATTTCGGTAACTGCTGGCTATTAAAAAGCAATCCTATCATTGACGTGTCTGTTCCATTAACGATTGTCACATCAGCAATATATGTCCGTGGTGAAAGGTGCAAGCAACGTCCAACCCCACACCAATAAAAAGCAATCACATTGGTTGCATGAGAAATATCAAATAATTAAGTGTCGACATATACATATGTATCCACATGAAATTTCCCTAGTGAAATCTGTGACCCTGTGCGAGACATTGTTGCTTTCCTCGTACAGTCTCGACACACGAGCAATGGAGGCGCCGGGTTGCTCAAGACCGGTGATTTGTTTGTTGCCCTCTCTAATGGCTATTAAATCGATTCCCTTTACCTCAATATATTATTAAATGCGTTTTCATTACCACCATCACTTACTATCCCCCTCCTAGCGCCAGTGGTGTTGCTGCAATCCTTGCATTTAATCTTTGAAACACACGGGGATTGATAATGAATAATCAGTGAACAGTTCACAGCTCCAGAACATGGGCGTTTATTATGGATTGAACATAGTAGAAAACAGTGACCCAGCAGGGGGCCCTAGGTGCATGGGGTTAACATTGTGGTAATTTTTAGCTGAGTGCCCGGAAATGAAGCAATCACGCCACCTTTTCTAACCACAGCGCGGATTGAAATTACTGGCGTGCTCAATGTCTGTAATGGGTTTCGTAATCTAATGATAGCGTTTAGGAAGTAATGGAGGAAAGTTGGACGGAGATAGATATTTTTTTACTCTAGGACTTATTGACTGTCAAGAAATGAACCGAGCATTAAGGGAATTGTTGAAATCAAGTTGAATTGGGCACAGTCATTAAGGTAATCACGTCCAACGAGTCATAGTAATGTATTTTTAAATTCGCTAATCTTTAAACCATTACTCTACAAGCAAATGGAAAATGCATAACAGTATGAAACTCATTACGTTTGCAAAAGCAATGCAACTGAAACAATTGTGTTACAGCAACTTACCATGGTACATTATTATATATTTCCAAGAAGAAAGTAACTAAAAAAACTGGTCTCTTAATCAACCAGGACCGATTCCAATTTTCCCTTTCGGCGCTTTGTCATAAATAGGATTTTGCTCTTCAGTGACACCACTTGACAAACTGTTGCACAACAAGGCCTGGGCTGCAAGACCGCTGAATGATATTTCCCTTCTCGCTCCGAGCAGTGCATAAGAATTTTAATATTTCAAAGCTCAGGAATAAAAGAGAAAACAATTTTAAATTAAATTTCTTCTTCGTTGCCAACCGGCGGCCCTGCTAGAACAGTGGTTGGAGGTAGCCTCACGGCTTTGTTTTCTTCTTCTTGTGTTTTGTTACATGCGCTGCGCTGTTGCTTCTGCTGCTTTCATGCTAGGCTCAGAAAGAAGACACGCTTATGCTGCTTTGTATTTTTTGCCTTCCATTTTTATGCGCATATCCCGCCCTTCACCAGAAGCCGACTAAAATACAGAAGTTACTGAAAGATTAGGGAAAACAATTTCCCTAGCTGCCAGCAGAGTGTGCGAGGGAACGCGCGTGCACCGAGATGGGAGATGATGGTGATAGTATGGAAACGAGCGCAAAACGAAAGCGTGCCGCGTACGGGTGCGCCTTCCTTCCCAAACCCCTCATCATCCAAAGCGAAAGAAGGCTCTCCGTTACCTGTTGGCTTTTTGTGATTTCATTTCTTTCTTTTGTTTCAACCTGAGCGGCTCCTTAAAGCTGCCGTCATCCACAGGCTCGCCGGGAGTTTTCTTGTTTTTGGTGGAGCTGTTTTTTTTTCTCTTTCTACTGCACGTTTTTGTGAAGAAGAAAGACAAGCAATGTGCGTTACATTGCGCTTTCGCTTGGCTCCACTCTACTTTCTGTCCTGCCGCACGAGCAACAATCTGTGTAAGCAGCGTTAAACAAACAAGTGGGGAAAAGTTTTCGCACAAAAATATGTGCGGCAGGGAAAAAATGCCTTTGGTTTTTGGCTGGGGGTGGCCTAGGTTGTTTTTTTCTTTCTTTTCTTTGCTTTATCTTTACACGCAAACACATTGTGAATTGTGGTAGAGAAAACAGTGATAACTGCGCTTTGAAAGAGTCTTCGCCCCTGCTGGTTTTGTTTTGGAGGGAGTAAAATATTAATGGTTATCGTCGCGCCCGGTACGAATCTTCGAATTTGAAGTAGGACTACAGCGGGAAGGAAGGTCGTGTCGGGCCCGGGAAACATATTAAAGCAAGAAATTACCGACCCTCCTGTGCCGTCTAACACATGTGCTTACTTTCCAATTTTCCACTCATACGCATAACATGTTTGTTGCCAATTTGCTTGTAACAGAATGTCTCCCGAAGTTTGTCATTAGGCGTAATAAGAAAATTCTTGTCCGCCCCGCACCGCCGTGCAGGGTAGGAAGTTTAATCATTCATACATTTGTTATTGTTTCGGTTTGTGTTTTTTGTAGCAGAAGAGCGTGTAGCTTGAAATATTAAATTGATTTTCAGAACATCTCTTCGTGATTGTATCGTCGTTGTATGGCATGAGGGTTATTTTTCCTTAAATGAACGCAATTATATCCTTCGCTGCTCATACAAGTGTTATTTTTTTACAATAATTATCTTTCCTTTACGGTACTTATTTGTTTATCACGGTTTTCTCTCTTTCTCATTTTAGGTAAGTTTCAATGACACCGTAACATGACAGTGTGATAAGCGTCAACGATTTGCGGCTGACTAAGAATGTGAGCGAAAAAGAAACTAAGTACGTACCATTTGGGAAACATTTTCAGAAGCCTTGTCGCATTTCTGTCATAGCTTCTCGGAGCCACCAACCACACCATTCACCAGAACGGCAAGTTGTCAGAGATTTTCGGCTTAAACGAGCAAGTTATTTCTTTTCGACGTACATTTTCCACCCCACACTGCCTACATTTAGGCGTACGCACTGCTGTGCTGTGTTCACGGGTTCGACGCGGATGAGAGGAGATGGTGAGGGGTTTCTGGCAGGGTAGATTGAAATTTAAGGGTGTTATTATTTCGTAAGTACTTAATAAATTTCCAACCATGAAACATGGGCAACCGCACCCCATCGCGCACAGGCAGAGGCGAAGATAAACGCACGCGGAGCTTAGGGCGCTCGAAGAAATCGAGAGAAGGAAGAACAAAACAACCGCAGCATTCGCGAATGCTTGTTGCGCTTTTCCCGCGGTTTGCCGAAACGAATTCGATATTCACCGAAGAGTGAGATTGGGATGTAGAAGAAATGGAGCAAAACCGTCACTGCTAGCCACCACCACAACCACTACCAACAGGTGTGGAATGAATTTTTCTTTTCCACGTGCTACTCTCGCGCACCTTTTACTGCTGCCGGGACTTTCTTTGACTGAGTTCTCATTTTTATTTTCCACTTTTTTCCGTACGGCGATGGGAGGACTTCCCTTCACGCTTGTGAGCTCCTCTTATCCCATTCGTCAATTGAGCATATTTTGTGATGCTGTGCACGGTGTTGTCGCGGGAAGTTGCGGACCGCTCGAGCAGCAGCGTCACGTTTCGCGATCGTGGCCCATTTAATGATGTAATCCAGCTCCTAGGAGGATTAAGTAATTACTTTTATTGACAGCAAAAGTGGCCCGCGCTTTTCTGCTGCTACCCCACCACACGGTAACACTGGCTGTGTATAAGACGATGGGGGCTGAGGTGTGTTTCTTCACCGGTAAATATATTCACCATGATAATGGCAGACGAAATGATGGCACCGCAGGGGCAATGGGATTTGTGGTAATTGTGGTTTCATGTAGTAAGATTGAATGGCGCGGATTTTAACACCTCTCGTCATCGGCTTAGGAGGAATATGGGTGGTAACTGCAATAAAATATGTTTTGCCGCTCCACAACTGTAGGTGGTGGTGGTTGTGGCACGTAATGTTGCTAATGTTGCAATGTTTCGTCGTCGACCTCAGGTGTGTGTTTGTTATTTTGGAAACGGTATAAAAATATCGTTTATTATGTGATAAAATCAATGGGCCCAAATTTTAAATCATTAGAAAACATATTTAGAAGCATTTTTCTCCATTATTCTTTCGTTTAAAGCAGAAAAACTTACATTTATTCACCGTAAAATTAAAAACAAACCAAATCAGGAAGAACATGTACGAAACCGCCGACTGTGTGATGCTTTAATATCGCTAACACCGCTCGCCACAGTACGGTTGCTGCCCGGTTGCATACCCTGCAGGCGCAATCTAAAATTAACGAACCCTAGCGCACCCGTGAATGCCCTTTTGAAAGGCTCCTAGCGCGCTCGTTGCTAATTGAATTTTACCACCCACACCACCACCACCTTCATTCGTGTTCTATTTTTCATGAGCCAAAGAGTTTACCCGCTACAAGCCTCAGGTTTTGTGTGGCACTTTTCTACGGCCACGTACCGCCATGGGCCGGGGTGTTGGTCCGGCCTTTTGCCTTAGCCAAGCGTTCACCGTTATACCGTGATTAAATGTAATTAGCACTGTTTGTGCGTGGTAAGCCTCTTCTTGCTGTATCCCGCTCCGTTCGTCGTCGTCGTTTGGATTAATCCTTTGAACCAATATCCTCCTGTCGTTTTCCGTTTTCCCCCTCGCAAGACGAGATTCTATTCCAACCTCCGATGGGGGCGGTGACTCACGAAAAGAAATCCTTGTCCGGTTCCACCCCGTTTCTTTAACCACACCGATGTTTATGGCTAAGCAGGTAGACACCGTTTCAGACAGACAGAGCCGTTTCTTTGTCTTTCAATACAGCGCACACTGCCGACCGAATTCGGGCGCTGGTGATGTCTTTAAACTGCAAACCGTTCTCGAACTGCCGGCCCGAAGCATTGCTCCGGTTGTCTCGCGCCGCCAGCAAATGATGTTTCTGTAAATAATTAAATTTAAATTTATGTTTATGATTATCAACCGACACGGCGTGGTGTGCTTTTGGTGAGCCTTCGAGGTGATTCCAGTCCCGAGTGTCGTGTTTGCTCCGCCGTGTATACGGCTGAGTCTACAGTAGAACGGGAAAAATAGCAATAAGACCTCACGCGGCTCGAGTTGTTTGCGCCGTGTCTTCGTAAACTAAACAGAAAAAACAAAACTGTTGCACCTGAGCGCTGGCAGGTTTACGGCGGAGTTGCTTCAAAGCAGGCCAGTTTATGGGATGTGTCGTTTCGGGGTCTCTGCTCGATGCTGGTTGGCTCGCTAGCGTCGTCTGGCACCGCCGTCAGTAGTGTAATGCACATTCGAACATACGGTGGCGATGGTCGCGTTTATTGGCTTTCAAAAATCGTTTTTCATAAAAGCGCTTTTATTTATGACGCCAAGCAACGCGAGGCAACGTCTGCCTGGATGCCAAGCTGGCCAAGACTGTTCGTTTTTTTTTGTTATTGTATTGCCCGAGCGGCACAAAACTGTTGCTTCATGCGGTGTATCTTTCTTCGGCTCGTTCGCTTCACACCGGAGCAGGATATTAATTTTATAGAAATACATCATCTTAAAACACTGCCACTACCTTCGTCTTGTAACACAGTATACAGGTGGTAGGTGAAAAGAAGGAGACATGGTAAGAGATTACGGCCGAAATGTTTTCGTTCAAGTTTTGTGTTACCACCAGGCAGTCGAAAATTCATCTGCAAAAAAAAACCGCAGCAAATACTTCTTGGCCAGAACCGAGGGTTGCTCTCTGTGGATCATTAAACCAGTAAATGCCATACTAAAAAACATTTTTACCCTCCAAATATCACCAGCCTTGAAAGAGAGCACCTCAGCAGCTTTCCTTTACTGGTCTAGTGCAAAATGGCCGTGGTCGCTGTGCCAGGAAATGGCACAGAAAGTACGGTGTCGTTACATGCTTTATTTTAATGCTTCAGTGTGAGAGGCTTCACTGGCTTAGGTCGTCCAACGTTGGTTCTCCCTTCTGTCCCTTCCTGGATGGTGACATTTTCGAAGGACGACAAGGAATTGAATTATTCAGTAGACTTGAGAGATCATTTCGCGGGATATTTTTGTTCTCCTACTGATAGAACCCGTTTCGTAAAATTGTTTTCTAAAGTTGAGAGTTCGTATGGCGCATTTTCGCGGTAAGTTTAATTGACGGGTTCTTTTCCTGCGATGGTACGGGTCCTTACCTGTCTTTATCCTTCTTGCTCTGCCGTGCGCGCAGCTTTGTAGTGGTAAAAATTCGTTGGAAACAATTATTTTTTTACAACAATTGCTTGTTGTAAAACGAGCCAACCAAACTGGCTGATATAAAAGTGATGCATGATTAGGCAAAACGATTCGTCAGAAAGGTGTTCGCTAAGCAGTACGTGCTGCAATTAACGTGCAGCCGTATCTAGTAGTCAAACAGTGTCAACGAGCGAGGGACATATTTTGACACTGCTAAGGAGCTGAGGAGCTTTGCTTTAGAGTTTGATGGACATTTTGTAACGGTGCCCAATTAAACACAGCACACCACCTGTTTGAAGGTGTAAGTGTCAAACGAGCACTTTGTAAGGTGGGGAAGTTATGCTTGATGTTTTATGTCTACTTTCATTTTACGGGGGTTTAAAACTGCGGGGAAATCCTGTTTTATAAGTATTTTAATTACGCATGAAATTGAGATATGAAACATTTTATTATAAGAGTCACATTTCAGCTGCATGCGGTGGTTTCTTGGTTGTGCCCCTTTTTGCGTTAAATAATTTGGTTCCCTTTTTTTTTCAAGAAAAATAAAATGTAAAATGATTTCATGCTCATCTTGAAGATACATAATTTTTCCCGGCTTAGTAATTGGATATTTTAATGCAGTTCTTTCGCGTATCGATTGCTTCGCCAGAGAACGCAGATTTAATTGTGTCCGGGTGGTTTTGAATAGCGGAAATGGTCAATCCTACCATCCGGTTTGGGATTACCATTTGCAGTTTGGTTCTATGCGTCCAGACCCACAACAGCGCTACTGCCACCCGGCCAATCGTGGATTTTCTCATTCTCAATTTAATTATTTCATTAGTCTAATTAAATTCCCTTGACGCGCTCTCGTTTCGACGTTCACCGTTTCTCGCCCTTTTTCTTATAATCATGCAATTGAAAAGCGTGTTTGATTTCCGGGTTTTCCAGTCTTCCCTCGCATACAAGCATGGAGTCCATTTCCTTCCTTTTTGACCTCTTAAATTTCCCCTCCAGGAAAAAAGGCAACGAAAGAATTGCACCCAGGTATTCACCGTTTCAATCCATTTCCGGAAGAAGTGCTGGCGTTCTTAGGCTGGGCCTTGTTCTGCCTCTTTGGAATCTGTCAGTTTTTTTGCTCCTTCTGCTGCTTTGTAAAAACTGTGGAAAATCAAAGCAAAACAACCGCACACACCTACAGCAGCATATAACTGTCGAAGAATCTGTTTTTCTGTACGTTTGCATCTTTTAGTATGACGCGAGGAAAAGGTATATCCCTGAAAACAAGGATATACCGAATCAACCTCCACAGGTCACATATACGGTCGACCCAGTTTGGCGATGAAAATTTCAATCTCACTGACGTTAGTGTAGGTGCTCGATTTTTTTGTTGTTGCTGTTAGTGACTGCATTCCAAGCAACTGCGAAAATCGCCAATTTTCCTTGGTTTCCTTTTTTTGATACGCATTTTTTCGTTTCTTTCCCGAACAATTCACTTTGCCTTTGCGATACCTATTTTGTGGGTATTATTTGGGCGTAGGAATGGGGGTGGGGTTACTAACAGGGAGACAAATTCCGTGGTATGCTCTGTCTGTGTGCGACTGGTGGAAAGAAATAACACAAAACTCCCAAGACATCAAACGCGGTAGCAGTACACATTCTATCCGCGCTGCAAAGGAACGAATTTGCTCTTTCCAGCCGTAGCTCGCGTTAAGATGGTCACCGCCGCTTGTTGGAATTACGGTAGGATATGTCTACGACGTCCGTGCTCGTTATCTTCACCGGTAAAATGAACGGAACATATTCTGTACAGGTACACGGGGCATCTTGCTTAGAAAAGCCCTAGGCACCGGGTTTTATTCCGAAGAAAACATCCTTAGCCTGTGTATGCCTTCGTCCCTTGGCACGCTCTCTGTAAAGTTCGAACGGAATGGGTGGTTTGGGAATCGATAAGTTGAATCTTAGGGTTTAGTTGCGTTTGTAATAGCGATCGACCAACGATACCAAAGGAGAGCGCGTTGCAGTCGAAATGAGTTGTAGATTGGTTTGTTTGTGTTCTGGGAGTTTAGAGACCAGCATCAAGAACGGCTTGAAGCTTGAAGAAATATTGATTCTTATTGAATTTCCACCGTTTCCATTGCTAGAGCACATTGAAGTGGTTATGAGAAAATCCAATTAATCAGTTTCTTCTGTCCGTGTTAAAGGCAGTGCTACAAACCAGAAAAAATTGAGCAACAGTTGCCTGGGGTTTTATTGAGCCGTATTGAATCATGTTCAATAATACTATGTGAAATGGGGGAGAAAAAAAAACAACACACGAACACAACGTTCATGTACGTGTAACTTTAAAACATGCGATGTAGTCATCTTTTACAATAATAGCCAACAGCTTTTATTGAAACATCTTGCTGATACATTCTGACACAACGTTTCGAGTTGGAAAGATAAATTAACATGAAATGGCATTTACTTCAACTACGCCCAGTCGGCCCAAAATATTTCCCATCTGTTTGAAATGAAGAAACACACAGCTTGTGGGGGTGGCATGTATGTTGAATCGGTAAAAATAAATTTCTTGAAGATAGTTTGACTGTTTATTCGTTCCCTCCTCTCTGGCATCTTACCATGGAACAAATAATCTCTCTACAGATAGAGAGGGTAAGAGTGGAGGAATGGTGTTTTTTTAACCTCACATCGCTCAGTCACATCGGGCTTACATCGTCAGCATCGACCAACAAGAAGCTGCACCAAATGTGTGCTAGTGTTGTGTACATTTACGACCGCGATCGTTTATTACCCGAAGGCGCTCATACACAGCACATCTGTCTGACGTCGCGGTTTTTCATACCCCATCTCTCCCGTGACTGGACTGGTTTGGAGTGGCGGCGCCTTTTGCATCCTTTCAGCTAGGTGTACTGCAGTTGCGTCTGGATTTCGTAAATCTCTAAATTGGTTAGGATTGCTGTGCTGTGCCACAAAGGCGGCTGCAGTAGCAACAGCAGGATCGGGTGTCACTTAGGGCAGCTAACAGGCAGGAATTAAAATAGATTGTTTGCAGCATTATAGTTCCAAAGTGAGCAAACTGTTGGCGGTGGTGGTGGGTTTTTGGTACAAAATTTAGTCGTTGCGTGCATTTGCACTTTTTTTGTTGGTGTTTTTGTGGGTAATTAATTGCTTTCAAAGGTTTTGTGTAATTAGTTTTACGAAATATTGCAAGCTGTGTGTTGCAATATTGTTCCGGAATAGCAAAGTAAAACTTCTTGAGCAAGTCGGTGCTGCATCCAGATGGTGAAAGCTCTTGTTCATTGTTTAAATTTCTTTGGCACTGTTGTTTGGTCTGAATTTTTTCAGAACATTTTCATTAAATTGATACTTAATTGGTTGAATAGAATCACATTATTTAATCCGATGCAATTGAATTCTAGTCAGCATTATGGTGCATTATCACCTGCCTGGTTGCTACTAGATTTTCATAAAACAACTAAACAAAAAGTTTGGAATATGTTTTATCAATTTCCATTTGGTACTACTAAGCTGCTAATGAATGCTATATCAATATAAATTAAACACGTAAATCTTAAACCCTTCCCGCGTCACTATAATGTCACATTTTATCCACAGTTTTGACGACTTGGGAAGGAGTTGGAAATAATTCACCACTCATTGTGGACCAAACCGTTCACGCCAGTCTAACTCCAGCTCGCTAACCAAAGAAAGAGATGCCAGATGAGGAATAGTTTCTCAGTTCAACACCGTTGCTTGATGATGAAGTCGTTATCGCACAACTTTTGATCAAATTAACGTTTTAACTTTCCGACTTTGCGTTCCTTTAGTTAAAGTGTGGGTACTATGAAACTTCGGGTCACCGCCCGATCGTAGCCGAAGAATAGAGTTGACACGCGGCGGTAGTGTCATTTGTTGTTCCCAGTGTACCCCATCGCGAGGAGGAACTTTCGATTTTGCCCCAACTGAAACTGTGCACCAAGCGGCATAAATATTGAATCTGTTTCCTCACGGCGAACAATTGGCGACCAACGGCGAGCTGCACCTGCCAGCGTCCTGGGTATGAAAGTGTAAAGTGTAAACGCTAGGGGGAGGAGTGCATTTTTGTGTTCTATCGCGCTCGGCATTCAATGCGTTTCTTTCATTTTGTTGGCAGCTTATTGTATTGTTGGCTGCTGAGAGGCTAAAGTTCTCTGCTGTACGAGTGCCTTCATTTTTTGTGTTGCTTTTTCGCCACCGTTCGAGCAGCAAAATCGCGCACTGTGACGCGCATTGTAACACAGGGTCACGGCTGTTTGCTTCGGGGCATCTCCAATCCGTGTTCGCTGTTCGGTAACCTTCGTTGTGGTACAAAAATGGAACAGCTCCTTAGAAAGCAGCGCCAGGGTAGGGAAGATTCTTCACTTTTTTGTGCCCGATGGGGTATTTCGTGGGAAAAAAAAGTGGCGAGAGAAAAGCACAATTCGCTCGTTTATGCATATTTAACTCACGCGAGACTTCCACTAAAAGTTAACAGTGGCAGAACTTATTGGGGACTTTGTTACTGCTCTGCTGACAAAGGATTTTGCTGCGGAAAATAGCACGGCTAAATGTTTTATTCCACACGGTGAAGAAGTTTCGGTGACAGTGCATGGAACTTCAGGTGAGAGTGTGGTGATCGGTGTTGATGGAACAAATCAGAAGACGCCTCTGATATGATGATGGGTGACACTGTTGCCCGTAACAGTTTTCATCATTGCACAAAACGTAAAACTATTGCAAAGTATCCTGGGCACAGCGTTCCTAGTCCCATTGGGCAATTATGATTCACAAACTTCTTACCATAGAAATGAATGTGTGCGTAGATGTGTCTGGGAGGGCTTGTACGCGAGTTGGCGCTCGGCAAATAGCGATACCGATTGCAGCATCGGCACACCGGAAAAATGGAAATTCGATAATGGTCGGGTAAATTGAGACAGTATTCTCACTTCCGATACGTTTAAGATGCCTTCGCTCTCGTTGGAGGGTTAGGAAAAGTACTACACGTTGTCGAAGTCATCGTAGTCGATGATGCGCGCGAAGAAAAACATACTTTCTTGCCATCGGCAATTTAGCATATGAACGTGAGTGGTGGGAGAATCATCCGCCCTACCATTTGTGGCGTTGCTTTCTCGCACGCCCACAGAGCTTAGGGTAAACAGATCGCATTACCCATTCATGAGCTTTTCTCGCTGGATTTTAAGAAGAAACGAACGCGGCTCCCCTTCTTTCGAGCCAGCAGACACAAACCCCATGCTCATACGGCTTCGTAGGGTCCTTTGCACTGTTCCACTGGTGTAGATGGTAAGTAAAAAGTGGGAAAGAATACCCATGCAAATATAGCAGGGAAAGGATTTGGTTGGTGGCTTTCCTTGCAGCTTGTAGCACCCGGCTCTTTTGTTTAATATTCGGAGGGTGGTCGCGCATCCACTCAAAACCTCAAGAGCATAAGATTGGTGACGATGCCAGTGAAGATTCGCAAATGAGTGTACGTTTCTTAACTACTCAGCCTCGCTGCCAACTGTAAAAGTGTGGCCTGTGGTGGAAATACCCTGTGCAACGCGTTAGCCACCCGCGTTGTCCCTACAGTGCGCGGCAAACCGTCGATGAATGTCTACAGGACAATGCAAATACAAGAAACTTTAAGCCACACACAGCGTGCACATACACACATGCTCAGACAATATCGTCAGATGAAACTTTGCCGTTCGTCTCTTGGTGGATGTGCTAATATGTAAACACACATGCACACATACTTTGCAGCACACCTAAAGTGACTGCATGCTCAACAAACATTGGGGGAAACAGGTGGAAAGCATACATTTGCATAGCACAACAAAATATGTTGCGCCGAACCCATCCTCTCGCCACGACTGTGCTGCTGTGGGAAAATGGAAGCACCCTGCACACAGTGCGCCCATGTTAGCGTGAGTTGGCTGTGTTTGTGTGTGAGTGTGTTCTTGTAAAAGATGAAGAAGCGCATCAGGCTTCCCCTTTTATTCACGAAACTGTGCGGGCCTCGTACCATCACCTCGCTTTTCTCGCGTATGTATTATTCATAAATCAATTTAAAGGTGTTGCTACCGTAGCTGGTGCTGCAAATTCTTCCCTTCTGATTTGTTGTTCTCTTTTTAAGCGCTCAATCCTGCTTATTGCTGCTTTCCGTTGTCACCATCTTTGCCCAGCAAAAGGATGCGAAAGCAATGAAATGTACACAACAACAAAAAATCGAAAGAAAAGATACATAAAACCAGCTCCGAAGTTTGGTGTGGCATCGTGCGAGGTCGACAATAAAACGAACGATGTTTGGGAACGAGGTTGTGGGCCTGCTGGCATAAAACAAGTACAACGCAACTAACCAACCCGAACCATGAATGTGTATGCGAGCGGATTAGTCACAAGACAACGTGACCCCCCCCCCCTCCCACGATTTGGCTCGCTTTGCAATACCATTTACCGTTGTTACAACAAACCTGTAAAAGAAAATCGGAACCTTTCTGACCAAGGACAGCAATGAAGCAAGGTGCCTTTCTTTCACAATAGATGGACACTTAACGACATTTACTACAACGTTCAGCGCGCGCACACACACACACACAAACACACCCACCCACTAAAAGTCTCGCCATCGGCAAGTATTAAGTATGCGAATGTGTGTGTGGGGGCGATTGTTTTTTAGCTCGATACTACGATCTGTGAAAGAAAAGACTGTCGGGTTGTATTTTCGACTGGAATCTTCGTTTAGATGATTAAATATTCATGATGCTGGTGATTCTTACCTACCCCGACAGCGGAACATCATTGCCACGGATCCCATTGCTGTGTGTGTGTGTGTGTGTGCTTTTGAAAGTATCAATTTGTAAGGTCTGAGAACTGGGAACGGGGTTTATCGTCGATTTAACAACCCAAACATACACACACCTCCTGCTGAAGCTTTCCTCCAGTTCTCTTTTTCCTCACAAAACGATGCTGGAAGGTTCGATAGGGTACAATTTTGGGAGTTTTATTTCATCGCAGACGATATACCCTTTGCGCCCAGTTTAAATGGCGGCTTTTTGGCCGATGCTTGCTGACGAAATGAAGCGGTCTAAATATTTTATATCGATTTTGACAGCGAGATGGAGCGTGGGGAGTGATGTGTTTGACGATATGTGGAATTGAGAAAATAGATAACATAAACTCTGTTCACTGCTTCTACATATGCTTGCTCGACTTGCTGCCTTTACGTTTACTGCTCGACTATCTAAATGAGGCAATTGAAATGGAGAAAAAATCAGCCATTCGGCACACACGTTTGAAATAGATTGAAGTGGAAGTTTCAATTCGTGCATCTCTCCACGACCGACACATTCCGATCACATCTCGGCGATTGAAATCGTATCCCATGTTGGAAGGTATCAAGTTTCAACCGCTCTGCGTTTAGCCATTAGGTTTCGCTTTCCTTTCTGTTTGATCATTCCGATTTGACGATCAGGGGATACACATGTTCAGGAAATGGAGAAGCCTGGTGTTTCGTGAAAGGGTTGATTGATTTCTGTAGTTTGCTGGGTAAGACAGTTAAATTTTAGACTTTCTTTAAAAAATATGCTCAACATCTTATT
>AXCO02001907.1:0-30749 GCA_000473525.2 Anopheles melas | reverse complement strand
GCAAACTTCACCCTAACGATCCAAGCTCGAGCCGATATGTGTTTGAGTGTATGGGCGCTCGCGCAAAAATTATGGAACAAAAGTTCGACAACGGCACTGTGAGTGCACTTAAATGTGTTTATGTGTGTGTGTGTGTGTGTTTGAATGTTTTTTCTCTCCTCTTTTAAAAGGCAAGTAGTAACACCGTGCAGCCTTTGTAGTGGTGATGGGGATCAGTGCGAAGGAAAAAAAGCTTGCAGTGCCACTTGTTTTGTACTTGCTTTTGCTCGTCCTGTGCTCCATACACACCAACACGCACACACACACATACCGAGGGAGCGTTGTTTTATGATGTTAGAAATTTCACATTATGATTAGTCCATTGCAAATAGGTTTTTGGGTAGCATGCGTGGTAGCAGTGGCCGATAATTGATTGCTTGTTTGCAATCAGCGTTCATTCGTTTGGGTGTCGTGATTTTGTGATGTGTGAGGGTGTACGGTACTACCATCTGCACTGTTGTTGTTTATTCTTGAGGGTGGCAAAATGAAACGATGTTGGAAATGGTTTATTGAAAAAAAGAAAGAAAAAGTTGTTTGTGTGTTTTGTTACGTGGTTGCAATCAACTCCACGATTTGTTCATACGATGAATTAGCCCTCAGAAGATGTTTTCGTTTTCAGAGTTTCGAGTAAAAAATAAGGAAAAATGAAACGACGAAGGGCTGGATCGTCTCATGATGGTATATTGGACGGTTAACTAAGGAAGAAGCATATATATTTTTTCCGGAACATTAATTTCTATCGCTCGCAGGTAGAAGGTAAAAATAATAATAGCAACAGGACGAAACGTGCCTGCTAGAGCGACACCCAAAAAACGGATATTTGTATCTCATGGTGAGGAGTGACTAATTCTCGCCCAAAGTAATAGCTCTTGTATTATTTCACTTCTTGCGTTAGCTCGTCTTTAATTATAGCAAGTGCTATTTATTTCAAATGTTCGTTGTTATCTCTATTTGTAGTCATTTTAAAAATAGCCATCGTATATATATATATATATATATATATATATATATATATATATATATATATATATATATATATATATATATATATATATTTGTTCAGATGTTCTAGCCACACACGAAGCTGCTTCAATGAAATGTACAAAAAACTTAATTGTAATATATAACTTAATTGTCTGTTGCTATTTATTTCTAGCGCAATAATAGTATTATCATTACGTTTTCGTTCAAGACAGGAAGCTGCCTAGAGTAGTAATAGTAGTAGTGGAATTTATTGTGGATATGATATATAGTTGTGTAAAAAATTACGATTTCTTATTGATATTGGGTTTGCTTTTGGTGCTTTCCTCAATAATTAGAATTATATAAATAGCACAGCTGTGTTAGTATGTGTCCTTACTTGATTTATACTTTATGTATATGGAAAAAAAGTGCAAAAAACCCATGTTATTTTATCCTATATTTAAAAGAAGCTGCCTAGAACGCAAGACACTTCACAAGAAGAACGCAAGACAAAGCATTCACAATTTTCATTCTTAAACGTTACTTAGCTGATTTCAAAAACTCTTGAAATTTGGTAAATATTTAGTATAATTGAGAACTCTCATTGCCGACCTTCAGGCGTCTCTACGGATGACTATTGCACGCCTAAACTTATGCAATGCACTGCAATTACTAAACAAACTGGCAAAATGCTGTGCACATAGTTATTAGCGTTAACAAAGGTTATAACTCCTTATAACACTCATAACACCATAATATTCTACAACTAAAGTGCAACGGGCACTAGCACTACTTTAAAACACCTTTTTTAAGTAATCGTCCAAACGAATCAGCCACATTTATGGTTCCCATAGCTTTTGCCAAACCGAAACGCAATCGAACGAAGACGCAAGTTGTGTATAATCCGGTTTGGTAGTAAGCAATTGACAATAGATTACACTTGTTATGATAGTGATGTTGGAGCGATAAACTTTCTACCTGGTTTACTGTGCTTCCGTCTTTCTTCTATCCCAACCACAAACTCCACCTCCCTGCAACATCCTTCCTCTAATGGCTCATGCGAACTCGAATGCTCGTTGGCACAAGATTTCGTGTTAGATAAAGTTCTTAGCAACAACTGCGCGGGGTGGGCGCTGGTTGGGGTTCCTGTCCGCCCGCCTCAAAACCGATGTACCGATCTGAAACCAAACTGCAAACAAACACTGAAGGCTAAACGGAATGCAATCGGAAGCTAAACGAGCAATGGATAAAGAGGTTAGTGTAATGTGTTTGTGTGTGTAGGATTTTTTTCCGTAGCCACACACCCCTCCATCCCACTGTTTGGCTTGCATCTCTGTTTGTCTGTCTGTGCTGTCTGTGTGGTTTTACCGGGCAGATCGATCCGACTGGCCCAGAAAGTTGGAACATTCTTGTAACGTACTCAAGAAGTGTTTGGAAAAGCGGTACGCCGGGTGACCGGCACGGGAAGATTTTTGCTATGAAATGGAACAGAAACAGACGTGATACAGGCTGCAGGGTACAAAAATGCGTCGCTTCTGTCTGGAACGCTTCCGGGGTAGTGTTGGAAGTCATGCAAGTAGAGGTGGAGGATTTTCTGGTGGTTAGGTCGTGAATAAAATTACATTATTCCCGCAATGGGATTAGAACAAGCCTCTTGCGAAATGGGGCCGAACGATGCGTGCGTTCATGCATTCCGTGCGTTCGTGCAGCAATGGGCGATAAGTTTCGCATTTTAATCGCCAGCCTGTTTGTCGGGTTTTGCTAACGAGCCATTTTCGGTTGGCAACGTAATGAGGCCTAAAGGGATAGTGAAGTATTCCATTTGTTTTATGAATTAATTTGCTGCACTTAAGGTCGATTCAATCTATCGGTCTGCCTAAGTGTTGTTGTGGTGTGCACAAAGTATTGTGAATAGCTTTCTGAAACCATTACGAATAAAGTAGTGGTTTTTACTCTGTTTCTTCATAAATACATTGTGTATTTTTGACCATTCTTGTTACTGTTTGAAATGTTTCTTAAACTTACAATTCTCATATTTTTAACTAAATGCTTAAATTGCTTACATTTACATGTCAAATCCCATACAATTTTCATGTTCGATTGTGCCGTGTGCGATTGGTGCCAGAGTGCCGCCTTATTCATGACTATTAAAGTTAAGCGGATATTCATGCACAGAAAAAAAACCATGGGTCCTTTGCTTCCGTAGTGCCGGTCTTATTAGATTGATTGTAAACAAATATAAAGAAAAACAAACACGGTTTAGATGAATTTAGAAATGTGTTCAAATCAGTTCTTAGTAAAACAATATTTTCAGCACTAATTAAATGTAATGACCAAACCAGCACAATAATTCACCAAATCGATTCAGTTCACTAATAGAATCCGTTTTTCTATTCCCTTCATCCACACCATAAAAATGCCAACCTGTAACTAAATAGTGCGTTAATGTGTTGAAAATAGCGCTTCCCAAACCCATCGACAACACTGTGCGCCCAATGTGAGAAGCTCGTTTCCTTTCGCCCATTATTGTTAGCAGCCAGCACCACCACCATCACCGCCACCACCGAAGAAAAGGATTGCAACGCCAACAACGTCCCACTTCATTTTGCTGTTGTAATAAACATGATGGGCGTGGAGCTGGTGTAGGGCCACGAGCAAGCGAGAAATGCTGAAAGAAAATCAACTTACACCATCCAAATTACCACGTCGCGGGCAAACGCGTGGACGCGGAAAATGGCTCGATTTTCCCTGACGATCGTGCGGGCGCTAGAGCTATGAAAATTAATTTCCTGGTAAAATGATGACGACCGCCCCTCCGCCAACCTCCCCCTTCCGTATGCTAGAGTTATCGCTTGGCGTTGGCTTGGGGACAGCCGCGTCCAGAGCGCATTTTATGCCCTTGAGGAGGAAAAAACTATCGCAAAGCGCGTAGTTAATAATTTACCACCCTATACCACCAACTTCGTTTCTTCGGTTAAAGTCTTTTGTATCGCTGGAACGCTGGTTGAAAATGTATTTCCGCTTCCGAGCACAAACCACCGAGGGATTGGGTGGGGATACGTTTTTCCATGTTTTTTACCCGTCCGCTTGCTCATCCTACCCATGCTGCACCACTCGCACTCGGAGCAGTTTCAACTGGGCCAGCCGCTTTTCAACGAATTTGACGAGCGAAAATGATTTCCACGAGTTGCCAGTTCGGGGATTTAAGTGTGTGTGTGTGTGTGTGTGCGCCCTGTCGCGGTTGACGAGCCACCACCCCGCTCGATGCGGAAGAATGTCAAATTGGGCAAATTATTTCCCGTACTCGAATTCGAATTTCCACCGTCAGCGTCAATACTTTGGAGGAAGCATTTCCGAGGCTGTTTTCTTTTCTTTCATTTGTGGAAACCATCTTATTCTATTTATTTTCACCCCACAAAAACAGAAAGAAAACAAACACAAGCACACTTGACGCGTGGAGCGGTGGGAAGGAACGAAAGCAGGGCAATACGACGGAAGCAATTGGTATTGTGAAGTTGCAAAGTGGCAGCAGAAGCGGCAGCCGCCGCCACCGAAGGAGCCAGCTTTCGGTTTCGTCGAATTTCGGTCCGTGAGTGAGTTTCCCAATTTGCCATTCCCGCCCCTGGTGCTATGTGCTGCGATAAGTGTGTGGCGGGTGGGAAGTGGATGGCGAAACGGCAAGAAAAAAAGATGAAAAATCGACTCAAATGACGTCGTTGACTTTATGCTGGGTGCCGTGGTTGACTTCATGCCCGCCAACATGTTCAGCGAGTGAAAATACAAATATCAACGGGCACAGAACGGAGCAGTAACACACACACACACACACACCGATACAGAAAGAAGCCCAATAAGAAGAAACATTTCGTACCTTTGCCTTTGGGTTGGGAACGGTACGAAAATTACACGACGCCAAGGACGCCACGGTCACGGAACAGAAGCATAGTTGCAGTGAGTTTATTAAAATTTTGCAATAAATTGTATTCCACGCATTTCTTTGCTTCCTTCAAGCGTGGTGGAACGTTGGCTGGTGGGAAACTGATGATGGCTGGTCGCAGCTCGACGGAAAGTCAACGACATTGTTGCGTGGAGTGCTCTTAGCGGCGAGTCACAGTGGTGACGTGACTAGAAATTGGTCCCGGTGCGCTTTAATGATGGTTTTGGAGGTTTTCTTCTTTAAAGGGGCTCAGTTTAATTTGATTAGACGCTTGCTTTATTGCGAAAGTGTGTACATTTCCACGAGTGAGGCATTCCGTAAAATGTTTCCGTTGCACATTTTTCAACTTGAATTAATTTTTATAGGTAAATTATTTCATTACCATTAGAAAATCTCCATGTACATCGTTTTACGCGTTAGCTTTTCTTGTTTGCGCTGTAAACGTCTGAGGGTATGCTATTTACATTTCAATCTTGCTTTAATTGTATGTTTTCTAAAAAGATTTAAGATTTTTGTGCAAATTTGAACTTACTTTTATACTTAAATCATTTAAATTTCTTGAAATGCAAGTTTTGATGGGAGTGATTTTATAAATACTGTCATTATCTTAAAAACAGCAAATTGACAAACATTTTGCATACCTTTCGGCGCAAAACGGCTGATGAGAAAAGAGATCGTTCAAAATATATTTTAAACGTAGATTTATTTAGTTTAAATACCAGCAAAGGTTAGTTTATCTGTACACGTTTCGATAAAAATAAATATTCGAAATAATCGATGCTATAAAAGTAAATGTTATTCAAAAAATTAAAAACGATTCGCTTTTGTTTGCGATTCTTATTAAATTGCTGCACTTCACCGCCTACCTATGTGCGCTGTATTTGCATTACAAGACAAACGTTGAAACAGTTTATTTTCTGCACTACAAACACTCGCACACACATCCCTGTAGGAGAGAAATATTGAACGAACGGTTATCGAACCATTCGCTTGTTGGGGCGGTACCACTATAGGGCTACACAGTTGAAATATTCTACACACCCGCACACAGCAACGCAGGGTGTATGATTTCGCTCACATATTTGCTAAGCATTTTTTGTTCGCTTCCTCCCGCTTCCATCACAATTCATACAGCTTTCTGTGTTGTCAGCGCCAAGGGTTTCAGCGCTAAACCGTTGCACAAACGACTCGTTCCGTCCGTCCGTCCGTCGGTGCCGCCGGTGCCCGTGAAGCTAAAGGGGTAGCAACAAACAATCCGTTTGCGTCAGAACCTTGAGAGCGTCAACATGTTTTATCCAGCCAGCCACAGTACATGCCAGCCGTAGGTACCGGTGGAAAGTTTCGCCGCACCAAACAGTCACTCTGTGTGCGATTGTGAGCCAGCGCTTGTTTCGTATGGCGTTTTAGTTTTTGGAAGCGGCCCTCCACGCTGCTCCGCGTATTTTCTTGCCACACAAATGTATAGGGTGGGAAAAAATGGTAAAACGTAAGGAAAAAAAGAGAGCAAGACTCAACACACAAAAAAACAAAAAAAGATGAAGTGAAAACTTTCCAATTCTTTCCGGGTCCCGGGGTTTCGGCAATTGCGCCAATTGCAGCTGGCTGGGTCGAAAAGTGTGATTTAACTTTTGCCGTGTTTGAAATTTTCCGGTACCGGCAAACCTAACACTGGCCTCAGCCCCCCCCTCAAAACGGGGTGAAGTTTTGGCTGCCCCAAAATGTTCATCAACCGTCAGTCGAGCGGCACAGGAGCAGCAGTGCAACCGAGCAGTGCGCGACGATGAATTCTGTGCCGATTTCCAGCACAACTAGCAACTGACGGTCTCGGCTTCTGTGCCGGCATTGCGAGGTAAAAGTTTATCTTTGTTTTTTTTTGTTCTGTTTTTTTTTTTTCGTTAGAAATATCTTCAAATTAGCAGAAAGCAGAACGAACAACACCCTCCTCCCGCATTCTGTCTCTGCCGGCTTTATGCCACGGCGCCAAAGCCGGAAGGATATCTTTAATCTTTAATCAGCCAGCCCCGAAAGCGAAATGGTACAACCGGGGCGACGAGTGGACAATCAGCTGAATCGGTCCCGTTCTTACGTAGCTGCAAGCTGTTTCCCAACTTTCCATTAGCACTCTACAGGAAGGGGGCCAGAATGAAATGACGAGAAGCCCACTGAATCCTTTCATTTTGTGTTTGTTCTGGGGAGGCTACAGAATGACACCGTCCAAAATAGATCGTTCGCTCATTATCCTCCAATTCACGACACCCTAGCACGGGTGTCGAAAACGCGCTGCCATTTTGCGGCAGTGAAACGAAATGAGCAACCGGCAAGGGCGCTTTTCATAATGCAATGAAAAATGCAACCAGAAAGGGGAAAAAGGGCACCCAATACCGTGTTGCACCATGCTAGTTGCAATCGTTTTTGAAGAGGGCTTTAAGTGGCACTTTATGTTACTTTATGCAAACCCGATTGTTGGCATTTTTTTTATTTAAAAGTGCCAAAATCGAGCCGCAAAAACAATTCCTCATTTAATCGTGGAATTTAAGCGATGGAATGTTGCTGGACAGTCCGATGAAGAAAAAAAAAAATACAATTCAATCATGTCTAATGACACAAATTAATCCTCCATTTAAAGCAGAATAAGATGAAAATTAATTCCACGCGAAACCTCGGGCACCACAGACCCTTTTTTGTTCGTGACTCGCCGTCCAACGCTCTGTGTTCCTTGCAGAGAACAGTTCTGGATGAAAAAAATGAACACTGAAACCAAGTGCCAACATTAGCGAGCGCGATCCTTCATTAGTGACTGACGGTATGGAAACAGTGCGACGGATCACAACAAACAAACCCCCGCAAAAACCCCCGCTCCAAAACCCGGTCGGACAAACAACGCCACCAAACCCCTTTTGCCGTGGAAAAGGATGAAGTGTAATCAGCATTATGCCCGGATCGTTTTAAATTTCCCTTCAGCTCGCAGGAAAGGCAGCCCGGAAAACTCTTTGCCAACCCCTCGAAGCGCAATAGGCAATGGAACAGAGAAAAGCTTTTCCTTCAATTTGGGTGGACTTTTTTGAGAGGTTTTTCTTTTTGCATTTTTTGTTGTTGTTGTTGTTGAGCCTACCTTCTCAAGCGGTCTGTTGTTTGATGCTCAACAGTGGAGGAGAGATTTGTTGAATTTTGTCACCCCGACACAACCTCAACCCCCCCCCCCCCCCCCCCCCCCGACTATTCCAATGATAGTAATGATAATGGTGATGATGGTGGCAGGCTGTCTCACTGGCAAACAAGTCCGGGATGGTTTCGGCGTACCGGATCATCAACATCATCGTCATTAACTTGGGCGTCCCTTTTTATTTCTGGGTACTGTTTGTTCTAAAACTTTGCTTTTCGCCGCACACTCCGCTTCCGGTTGCTGCGTGCTCCAACAACAACAACAACGACAGCGACCGTCCCGATTTCCGTCTATTTTCCAGATCCACAAATCCATAAATAGAAACGCTGTCGAAGGGTTTTCGACCGGGCTCGAAAGCATTGGGCCGGGGTTGGAATTTTTGGTAGAGCTTTTTCCGGCAATGCGAGAACACGGCGCAACGAGTTTGAAAGTCTGTGACGCTTTTTTCCCATTTCTGTGAACCCTGTGTGTTCTTTTTTTTTGTTGGCTATTTAAAGTACAAAGTCTGTCAAGAGGAGCGCAACGGGAAGGGATAAACTCTGCTCGGTTCACGGTTGGTGCACACACTTTGGGCAGAAGAGTCGTCTGTTGCGTGGCGATGGTTTAAACCGGCAACCCTGATGTTCGGTGAAATCGATGGAGCGCCTAAAAGTATGCTTTACCACCTTACATCCGTACCCTAACTGTGGGATGAAACTGCACGATCGAAAAACGGGCGCTGTGTGCTTTATGGTTTTAACCCTTCATCAGAGCGAGAAACAGCATAGCAAGAGTACGACAATGTGAGAGCGAGTAAGAGAGAGAGAGAGAGAAAGAGAGAGTGAAGAAAAATAATACCGAATGTGATACCATTAGCGTTGCAATAAAACAAACATCTGCCGGCTATTTGTTCGGGTTTCGTAGGGTTTGAGCTTGCTGGAAGTAGCACTATATTTGTTATGCTCTCCGGGAAAAAACAGGGGCAAAAACAAACCCGCACTGGAAGAGGAATGTGATCCGAAGAAATCCAATCGCTTGTGGCCACACGGTATGTACCGATTATTACGACGAATGCGCACCCCCGACTGCTTGCAACCGCTTTCCCGGAGGCGGTTGATACTTGCTTTTCTGCCGAACTGATTCGTCGATCGTATTGTATGATCCCATACTGAGAAGCATTAAGCATGGTTGCGAAGGTTTTGGCATGGGGTAAATGTTGCGCCGTTTCGTTATTTCATTCACAGAATTGTTCAACGCTTTGTGCTCTGATACCTTGCTTCCTTTCCCACCCAAATTCGTGGATATTTGCGGAAAGACAATAAGCCAGTTTTGCACTCGCTAACCAATTCTCGCACAAAAACGGTTGCCCTTTAAAAGACAATCTTTTTAAAATTCGTGAATCGTTCATTTTCACTGATAAGCTGTTTAAAGAAATAATATAATTCAGATTACTTACCTAAGTGCCTCATCATCGTTTGTGTCGCTCGTGCGTCATCGCAAAGATAGTCACTCACAATAGGTTTCCGGGCTAGCTCTATAATAGGTTCCGTACTCCCACAAACCAAATTCCGCAAGGAAAACAGCCTGGTGGCATAGCCCACTGTTCAATTAAACGTTGAACGCGACGAGAGTGTTTTTCATTTTGAGGTCCGGGAGAAACACTTGCTGGGCCTTTAAAAAAATGACGCAAAACCTTCCCCTTTTCTTGTTGTTACTTACGCAACCATCGAGATTCTTCGTTGCACACTTGAGACCAGTCAGTCAGGCCCCGGTAGCGCACATAGATAAATATCCTAGATAGTCGTTTTACGTTTTGTACCGGTGGCGGCAACGTTAAAGCTGCCAGCGGCGTTGACGGAAGCAAGTCACGCGTGGCACGGCTGCGAATATTCTCACTCTGTGGCTTTTCTAAAGGGAGCCGGGCTGATGTCGTCATTGACACTGTCTAAACCATCGAGCTTCCCGCTTCTTCCGACAACCGACTGCTGTAAAAAGAAAGTAAAACAAAAATCCGAATCGGTGGGCAGGAAATCTTCTTCCCCTTCAAAACAAAAACTGTAAAAAACGCAAGAGAGCCACTGAAAAATGATCAGTGTCTTGTCCTCGTTACCTTGGCCTGGCTCCCTTCTGCTTTTTTCATTTGCGACGTTTCCCGCCAAGGTGTTTTAAATGTCGGCAGCAACAACAAAAAATGATGGCCGATTGGAGCAGCTTTGTATCGTCTTTCAGTTTATTCGTACCTTTTGGCCGCTTCTCATTGCGCCCCTGAAGGAGGGCTGCTTCGATTCCTCCACCTCCCTGCGTACACAAGCAGAGCCAGCCGTAAGCGTATTTAGTGCGGAAATTTTGGTCCTGTTTTTCCTCCTGCCTTTCCGCTTTTCTCAAGTGTAACATTCAGCTGCATGTTACTTTCGTGTTTCGTTGAAGATTGCTCGAAGGGCTGCAGTGGGTGACGGCTCTGCTTTCCTCTGCTGGACGGGATTTTTTTTCTCTCTCTTTGGCTTTTTCTTCCCTTCGCACAGAGCTTGAAGGAACATCGAAAATTAGAAACATTAATAAAAAAAAAAGAAACACTCCTTCTGCCAGTCCCAAGATGGATGAATGCGAGTGAGCAGTGATGCTGGCATCAAATATCATTCTGTACCGTACTTATTATGCTATCGAGCAGCCGAATGCGGCCCAGCGGTGGAAAGATCCTTCCGAAAGCTTACCATATTCCACGGGCGCTCCAGAAAAGGGCTTCCATTATGGTTCGCTTCCGTCCCAAGTGAGTGTCCCAAGTGGGGGGAGGAGGACAGCAAGCGAGGCTGAAAGTAGGAACTGAAACCAAATCCAAGGTAGAATGAAAGGAAGTGTGAAAGGAAACAACAAAAAAACACACAGAAAGAACGAACATCGAACAGGGTAGCTAATGGCTAAAGCTTCTCCACTTCTTCACCGATGACGCACCGATTACCCACTGGGAGCTTTTCCACCTATCCCAAGCAGGATCATCATTCGCTTCCCTACTTCAACTTGGACCATTTAGGAGTGTACACTTTTCTTACTTGGGTGGGGTTGCGTTGCTTTCGTGGGTTATAATATCCTGGTGTGAAGAGAAAATGGCATTGCACGCTGAAAAATGTTGAACCGATGACGACCTCCCAGCAGTGTTATCGTGCCTTGCTGGAGGAGCTCCTTTGGCGTTGAGGGAAGCTGAGGAGACCACTATCAACAACACACACACACACTTTACCTCCAGGGGCACCAGGGCCGGTGTGCTAGGCTGTGTTGGAGTTCGAACTCTTATAAACTGAAAACGCGATGAAAGGCACCCGATTTCACACCAACACATCGCCCACAATACCCACCAGGGAGAGGGAGAGAAAAATCATTGCCGCGGCGGCGGCGGGCCCTAGGAAAAGGTTTTTCGGATTGGAATTCCCAGAACGTGATATTGCTCGGCACGGCTGCATTAGTGTGTGTATGTTTGGGTCTGTGGGTTTCCACCGAAAGCGGGCCCAGGACTTCAACTGGCGCTGACAGAAGCTGTTTATTCTCGGCAACGACGACGCAGCGGCACTCACGGCCACGCTGGCAAACCGGGCAAACTATAAACACACTGACACGTACACAAAACAAACACACTCACAGACACCTCGCTCTCTGTTTTTGTGCATGTGTGAGTAGCAGCCTGTGAGTGGGAAGGTGGCCGTGTATTTGAAGGCGATAGTCGGAATGTGTTTTAAACATGAAACATAAATTATTGATTTATTCTATTCCTTTGCCACGCTTTTCGACTTCTCTGGTCCCTGGAATCGATCCGGTCCCGGCGCACACAAGCATAAGCTCCAGCTCCAGCTCAGGGAGTGGGGGAAAAACTGGGTTGTGTTCCGGTTTGTGGTCTCCACTCCTTCCCCCTCACTGAACGCCCATGCGAAAGGATCGATCGACACGGCTTTGGATAGGGTAGTCTCGGAAACGTAAACCAAAACCGTTCGCCTTCACCGGGCTTCAAAAGAAAACAAAAAAAAAAAAACACACACACAGAAAGGAACAAAAAACACAGGAAAGAACGCTAAACCACCGACCGAAAACGAAACGTTTCGGCTTTTATTTTCTCGCATGACTGCTTCGTCTGACCCCAGACCGAACCCGGCAGGACCTCCCTGGACCGACCTATTCCCTTTGCCGAGCGGGCACACCGACCATCGCTGTGTGTGGCTGGGTGGATTTTCATTCTACCTTCTCCTTCTGCCCGTGCATGCTTTTCCTCCGTGCTCAGGTGGGAATGTGATGTACGGATTTCGAGGCCGGCTGAAACTATACTCACTCATACACAATAAGCAGAATACGTCTTCGGTGCGAGGGCACAACACGCAAGCAACAATGCCGTTGGGCCGAGGGATGAAGGAGTTATGAAGGACACTGGGTTTCGGCGCGGGACCACAACGACGAGGACGGCGATTACGACAACGGTTCGAACGAATACAATGAACCGATCCGAAGCCTAGAGCTACATTTTCATAACGAGCCATCGTTGCTATTACCTTTCCAATGCTGTTTTCCTACCAAGAAGAAAAAAAAACCCAACCCCCAATGGAAAAAATGGTCCAGCCAAATCTAATAAAGTGGTGCAGTACGAAACGAAGGCAGCGAACAAAAACGGAACACAAACCAAAGCCATAAATGCAAAACCGGTATTATGTGTAATGAAGTAGATATGGTTTTGAAAGTCATCAGCTTGACGGAGGGTGAGCGAGAGACACAAAGAAAAACATTACACCAACCACGATATCCTTTCCTGGGGATGAGGGTTTTTTTTTTCTTCGCAGAAGCACCAGTCTTAACACTGGGTACAAAAAGAGGTGAAATGAAAAAGCACTGAATGGAATCCGGAGAAAGATTTTTCGCACCAACCACGAGCACAAAACTTTCACCGTAATGAATCGGTTTAAAAGTTGCAGTAGTCGAGATAGTTGGACGCGCTTGTTTTTCTTGGCTTGCTTCCTTTTGTGTTTTTTTTTGAGTTCTCCTTCCGGGCTTAACGTGGTAGTGAAAAAAAAGAAAAGATTCAAGCAGAAAAACTCGCCTGTTGTAAGTGAAGTGATGGAGCTGTTATAAATTCATGAAACGGTGGCGCTCCAGAGCAAACGCAGGTGGGGAACGTAGCTGCGGTACCGTGGGTGGATATTATGACTTAAATATTTAATATCTTAACAGGGTTGGGCAGCAGGAACAATCTTTCCTGCCTAAAGTTACGTCTCAAGTGGGTGGGCTCGTTAACTCTGTCCAAGTGGCAAAGCTGGTCTTTGCTGTTTTTTGGGGAGGGTCCTAGATTGCACACTTCCAAGCGAAATGGTGAGTTAAGTAGAAGCTGCAGTATGTAAGCGCCTAAAGGTATGCAAAATGTATGATGTATTTAGCCGCCTTTTTTTTGCTCTACTATCCTAAACTGTTTTTACTTGTTTTACAGGAAAGCTTTAAATTGAACGAAATATTTTTTTTTTGCAATGCATTATAATTGATGCTATTAAATTAATCGTTTGTCTTTTTATTTCAGATATATGGCATGGCTGTTCGACGCTAAAATGAGTAATAAAACGGTGCGTAATAATTTAAACAACCATTTTGCATACATTTAGCCACATCAAAGCAGTCACCCAGCAGTTAAAATAGTAACAAAAACACTGACTGCCAGTTTATCTCTCTATGTTGTAAACCGCCATTTGGGTTGAACAAATAATCGAAAAAAATCTCTTACTGCAACAGAAATCTACACTACGAGCAGCAAAAATTGAAAGCGTAGTTCCACTTTACACCACCGATTCGACTACAGCTGTTGAGAAACTAATAAAACTAAGCTGAACATATCTTCTCCATTTGCATGGAAGGATGGAATTTTTCCGGCCCTCCTGGCATGGCTATTCGGGTCCGGAGCAGGAGCAAACTTTAATCCCAAGCCCAGCCGGACCACTGGTCGGTGCCGATCCGCTGTTTTTCCGCTCAAGTATCATGCTCCTTTTCACCGCGCGGAAAACCCCTCGCTAGTCTTTTATTTAAATGAAAAGCAATTGTAAACAATGGCAAGCAAAAGCTCTGCTAGTGTTGGCGCTGTGTTTCCTTGTTTTTTTTTTCTTTTTTGCATACCAATTTCACCCAGCATCATCATCGCTCGGTAGTGTCTTTGCCTGCCGCTAGTTACATCATTTGTCATTGGAGATAATTTTCCACTGTGGGGTAGTTGGGGCGAATTAAATAAAGCGATCCTTTTTTTTTTGGAGGGGTACCACCATGAGAGAGAGAAAGACAGTTGGGCAGCTGAAACGCGAGCCTGTGTAGAACAATTCGAGCAGGATAAATTACCGCCCATTGTTGTTCAGTGGACACCAGTGGCGGCGGGAGGTTTTCCATTCCATTCCGCGAGGTAACATTTGCACGCGCAGCAACAGTGGGAGAGCCCGAAAGCGGGAGCCCACCAAGGACGACCATCCGGGGAGCCGGGAGCCCGACAATAGAGGCTGGCTAATTAAAAGTTTTCGTTCGCAGTTTTGAAACGCTTTTAGGTATTTTTTTTTGTTTTCGTTTTGTTTCGTTTTTTTTTGTTTTGTGCAAAGTTTGTGGCGCTCTATTTTAGGATCCGCTCTGTGTGTGGCCTGTATCTGTGCGCTGTTGTTTGGGAAAAATCGTATTGTGAACTTGAAGCGCTCGCTGGTTTTTCCTCCACTGCGGATGGTGGCGGTATCTTTCTTTCCAAATAGCGCGTTCTTATCCTTCTGTTGGAAAGTGAGAAAAACCGTTTGATGAACATGAAAGGAGTAAGAATGGAGCAGGCAGGCAAAGTACAACGGTACAGCAAACGGTGAAGCTTCATTTCCAGCAAGGAAAAATCGAACGACTCCTCTCAACCAGCAACTCCTACCATCCAGGCTGTGTATGAACAGAACTTTTCCGCTACTTTTCCCTGAAAACCAGTTTGATGTTCTTTTTTTGTGTTACAGTTTTCTTTCCAAGCCAAGCCAACAACAATGAAGAAAACAACGCGGAACGGTTGGACAAAACATTGCGCCGCTGTTGGGAAAGCCCGTACCACAGCCACCCCCGTTTTCCACCACGTTATTGTGTCTGTTATCATAATTCACTCATTATTCCTCGGGCGAAGAAAATTAGCTCCCCTGCTCACCATCACATCAACCTCTTCCTGGGGTCAAACATACACTGGCAAAAGAGAAACACATCAATTAGGGAAAGCATCATTTCATCCCGAGCTCTCGGCAGACACGAAAACGAGGCCTCGCTGTACGGATACGCTCTGGCGTGGCGTGAGGGCAAAGTCATCTGGCAAAACCGACCGGCAACGAACGCGCAAAGGACCCCTCAGAACCAGCGGAAAAGGACGAACTTGCCTCAAGACACGGCCCCATTTCTTTTCCACCCACAGAGAGCGTTTTTTTTCTGCTCCACTTACATGTTTCTCATTGTTGACCCCTTTGTAAGTAAATGTAGTCGTTAATGCGCGTGGTTTGTTTGTTTTTTTGTTAATGTTTTTGTTCGATTTTCACTTACTCATGTCTTTATTTTCCATTTTTTTCTCTCTCTCCCCTCTTTCCGTCTCCACATTCGTCTCTTACCGTAAACAACAGATCGATTTATCTTCTGACTCCTGCCAACTAGCAGGGCGCTACGGGGGGGCGCCTTTAGTGTTTCGAGCGGCGGCGAAACCGAGGGCCGTTTATACGTTACCACCACCCCGTACACGCTCCCCTTCGCTTCGCCTTTTGTTTTAACTATACACAGAATTAAGCTGCCCTCTCGGTTTTCATCCTCCCACTTCGGGACGAACTTTTCCGGAAAGCGAGCCGGGTTTTCCTCTCATCCTGCGCGGGCTAGGGGCTTGTTTCTTTACTTCTTTTCACTAAAGGTATATGTATATATAAGAAGGTATGTGTGTTTGTGTGCTTGCACAAGGGTTTTTTTCGCTTTCTTTTCATCTTCTCGCAAGATATCTCTACGTGAACTTACTTGCTCTTTTCCCCCCATTCTCAGGTTTCATCATTTCCCTACAATGGGCTTACACTTTTCTCTCTGTTTATCGTTTTTGTTTTTTTGCAAGCTTGAGCTTTTTTGCTATAGTTTTTGTTTTTTTCCTACTACACTTCTAGTTTGCGTCGTTTCTTTTTTCCCTTCACCCGTTCATTGTTGCTCTGTACGTTTCACAATCTTGTTTTACTTTTTCGTTCTTTTTCATGTTTCCATTATTCATCGTAAAGTCTTTGGTTTTCGCCCAGGTTCACCTTTTCCCTCTCTCCTTACGCACTACTGGGTTTCGCGTTGCCGTATGGTTGATTTTGTTCGAAATTGTTTCCTCTCAATGGTTTAATGTGTTTTAACTGTTCTTTTTTGTTTTGTTTCTATTTGCGATAAATGTTATTTTTTCATTACGAGTTGTTTTTTTTCGTTTTTTCGTTTTAAGATTTGGATGCTGTTTCATTTTTGGGTGATTACGCTGCGTTTGCTTCACTCTCAGTGTTTTCTGTCCTTTCAAAACGTGTAATGTTCTGCTCGATTAGAACCAACTCGCTATGCAGGATTTTAGGAGTTTTCTTTTGTTTTTGTTTGTTTGTTGTTTGTTTGTGTAACGTTTATGGGTGACTTTGTTTTGGTTGTCTTCTGTTGCCTATTTCGTTCTGTTTAGATGTTGCATATAAAACTAGCCTAAGAGTTTTTATTTCTTTTCTAGTATTTCTTGTTTCTTGCTTATCCTCTTTTACTTCTCCTCGTATCGTTTTCCGCCGTTTTCGCTGTTTTACCGTATTGTTTCATTGTGTTTGCTTTGCTTTGCACTGACATCATTACCTTTTTTTTTGTTTGTTTAATGACTTTCTGCTTATATGATGCGATTTAGTTTTGGTTGTGTATGTTTTTTTCATTTCTTTTCTTCTCTTTGCCATGATTCTCTTCTCACTTTACAGAACTTAATCACAAACACACACACACATACATATTAATGTTCCAATTTGCTACACTGTACAGGGTGACATGTATTCGTGACTGTTTTTTCGTTTCCCATTTCGGAATGGTTCGCATTTTCTGAGGATTCCCATTCGAATTTCGATAACACTCGCTTCCCACCTCACCTGCCTATTAAGACAGGGCAAACTTTCCCCCATCGATACTGTGCGAGGGTGTGTGTGTGTGTTTTTTTGTTTTGTTACCTCTTCCACCCTTTGCTGCGCCTTGTGTATATAGATATAATTTATTTACTTTCTCGCTATAATTATATAAACAAAGTTTTCTGTACACCTAAGTATTTACCTTCATTAATTAAGTTTACAAGTCTTTTTTGTCTCAGAGAGTGAGTGAGTCCTTTAACTCGGTTTCTCGGTATGTTTTCCCCCCTTCTTCTTCTTCATCTACTTCCTCTTTCCTTGTTGCTTTCTACAACGTACCCGCATTGTCCACGCTCTCCACCACCAGCCACCACCAGGATCGTGCATCTGTTTGTGTGTTCAAACTTTGTTTCAAAACTCTTCTCAAAGCGGTTTGAAGCTTTCCCGGGGTTCACTAGTGACAGCCCTCCTCCCGCACTTCCCAGGCCAAGACTGGAGAGCTGGTGGATGGAGAGCGCCGACTGCATACGGTTGGAAAAAGGGGGTTTGGAAAACAACATGTGTACCGTTTCACAGATACAAAGGGAAACGGGTTAGAGGAGGGACATCCTACTACACCGGGATGTGCTTATGCTCTAGTTATACCAGACCGAACGCCGAACTGGTTCGCTTACGTACTCCTTTTTGGATTATGGTTATGTGTGTGTATAAAAAAAAGAAAGTAACATAAACCCCTCAAACAAAATCAGATGAAAAAAGACGTACCTTTCACAGTACTTATCACATTCATACACTTTCCGCTGTTGCCCTCCTGTAGCCGAGCCTTGTCGCGCAGCGTTTGCTTTTGGAGCCTTTTTTCGTGCTTTTGTTCTTATTTGCGCCTCATTCATAAATGCCTTCCCAATGTTTTTGTTTTTTGTGTTTTTGTAAATCCCGGTCCACAGTTTTACAACACACGCGCACACAAACTTTGTGACAAGTTTGAATGATAGTACAAAAACTATCAGGTTCAGACCGACCCATCACCAGACCGTACTGCGAAACGTAATTGAAAACAATGGACCATTTTCCCGTACTTCCCTTTTTTACCGGTCGCTTGCACAAGAATTAACACACATACATACATTGTACACACGCACGCATAACGACCGGAGGTGGTGGTTTTCTTTTCTGTGTAGTGTTATGTTTTCGCTACTCGTTTTCGTGTTCGTTCTTCCTGGGCAACGTTTACAAATCTCACTCGACGGTCATTCAGTTATTAATCGTTTCGTGACGCGTGTTGCTCACCGAGGAAGCATTTTCGTACTAGCTACGTTTCGAGTATCGCGAGGCGACTGAGAGACACAAATACTATACTCGTACCGCACACACACACACACACCCACAGAAACACAAAAAACGGGTTTTCTTTTCTAAAAACGCACACCATTTTTCACCACACGCCCAACGTCTGTGCGTGTCGTGCGGTTTGCATACCGGCAGGCGCCATTTCGAACAGTTTCGAGCGGATCCAGTGGTGGTGCCGGCAGCGCTCAAACGTCGTCTTCGTCGTCATCGTCGTTATCACTCGCTGGGGCCGGGGAGGGAGGCGGCTGGTCGTGGGCTGCTGCTGCTGCTAGCAGGCTGGGCAAGCGGAAAGGCTACAGGCAGGACTACACGTCCGTCCCGCAGCCCTCCTGGTAGCCTTCGTCGGGCGAGTTGCGGCTGTTGGATAAAGCACGTTTTAAGGCGGTGACCGGTGGCAGAACCGGCACACCGCCCTTCTGCCACACGCGCAGCGTTTTCGCGTTCATCGGCATGCTGCCGGTGCTGCCGTGGTGGGCCGGCTGCCCGCTCGCCAGCTTGTTGTGCAGCTGCTCGGCGCCGGGCACGATCGGCAGCCCGTAGTCGGCCGGGTAGCCGCCACCACTGCCGGTGGTAGTAGTGCCGCCCGCCGCTGATGCTCCTGCTGCCGCTCCGTGGCCGTACGACCCGCCGGACGATGCGGTGGTCGACAGCGACAGCCCGCCGGTAAGATGGGTGCGCGGGAACGTCCGGCTGAGATAGTCCACCGAGGACGATTCGTCGTCGAGGTTTAGCATGGCGGGGCCGGCACCGGAGCCTCCGCCGAGTATCGGTAGCTTGTCCGAGTACGGACCGGGGCCGTGGCTGCCCCCATGGTCGAGCCCGGTCGCCGCTAGGTTGGAGCTGTGCGTTTCCCACAGCCCGGACGGATAGAGCGAGTCGCAACCGGCCCGGCTATACTCGCCACTGCCCGGCCGCTCGACCGGATCCATCAGCGAGAGGGCGGTGCTGAGCGCGCTGGTGGCCTGCAGCTGCAGCTGGCTGAGGTGGGCGAGCGGGTCGGCCACACCACCGCCGGGCACGGCAGGGCCCGGCGCTGCCGTCGCCGCCGTTAGGTCCGTCCCACTGCCCAGCCGCTTGGTGTCGTTGATCAGGTCCGGATTGTTGCCGGCGAGCGAGTGGGTCGGCGAGACGAAGCACTGGCCGGACGCGATCAGACTGCCGCCGCCGTCGTAGTGCGACGTCGAGTACGGCAGGTCGGTCAGCCGCGGCGGCTTCTGGAGCGGGTTCGCGGCCGGGTTCGGGCCGCACTTCAGATCGCCGGCGGCTTTGGCTCGATCTGGAGAATGACAATCGTTAATAGGCGTCGCCACCTTGCCATTTACATTGCTAGAGGGACTTACGGACGTGATCACCTCGACCTGGTTCGGGGTTTTCGTCTCCGTCATCGGTATGCGCCGTAACCGCACCAGCAGGAACAGTATGATCAGCAGGATGAACAGTATCAGTATGACCAGGGCCGCGCTCAGCCCAATGACTTGGCGGTTTTCGATCACGAACCCGACGTCGCGCATCGCCACGTGCAGCGTAAAGTTGGCCTCGGCGGTGCCGGCCCGGTTCTCCACCACGCAGTAGAACTCGCTCGAGTCCGACTCCTGCGCGTTGGTGAGCGTTAGCCGCGAGCGCTTCTCGAAGTTGCCCTGCTCGTGCACCAGCACGCGCTGGTACGCGCTGAAGTGTGAGTTGTTCACCAGCAGCTTCCCGTTCCAGTACCAGTTCACCGTGGCGGACGGGACGGCCGAGCTGCGGCACTCGATCGTGGCATTTTCCCCACTGTACGACTGGATGAAGCGACGCACCGGCAGCATCTCGGGCTTGCAGGCAAAATCGTCCACCTGCAGCTCGCCGAACGTTTTGTCCATCACGCGCTCCGGCCCGCCGGCACAGGTCGGTGCGATCGGGTACGGAATGTTGTGCTCCGTCAGCCACAGCTTGGTCGCCCGCAGACGGCAGTCGCACACCCACGGATTCCCGTGCAGCTCGATCCCGTGCAGCCGGCTGAGCGTTTCGATCGTTTTCGGCCGCAGCTCGGACAGCTGGTTGCCGTTCAGCTTGAGCGAGTGGAGCGACCCGAGCCCCTCGAACGCTTGCGGCGCTATCGTCTGGATGCTGCAGAACGACAGGTCCAGCTTGGTCAGCGCCGTCACGTTCCGGAACGCGTGGCTCTCGATCTTCTGGATGTGGTTGCGGGCGAGCGTAAGGTCGCGCAGCGACACGATGTGCTGGAAGGCGGCGGACGGTACCGCCGTCAGCAGGTTGATCGACAGGTCGAGCTCGACCAGATTCGTCAGCCCGGCGAACGCCCCGTCATCGATCTGGCCGATGCGGCAGTCGCGCATGTACAGCTTCTGCAGGTTCAGCAGGTTCGACCGGACGAACGTTTCGTTCGAGATGATCTGCAGATTGTTGCCGGACACGTCCAGCACCTGTGTCGAGTGGTCGATGTTCTCCGGGATGGTGAACAGGTTGCCGCTCAGACACTCCACCGCCTGCTTGCCGCCCTTCCACTTGCACTGGCAGGCGGACGGACAGTTCGGTTCGCCGCTCACCTGGCCGCGGCTCACGATGGCGGGCAGCAGCAGCACTAGCAGCAGGGACAGCAGCAGCGGCGTCGTTCGGACCTTGTGCCGGGTGGAGGAGTGCTGCCTCCGACAGTGCTGCTGCACCTCCGAGTGCCGTCCTATCCGAAAGCACTGCGTCTCATCCAGCGCTCCGCACTGCTCGGTATGTCGTTGTTCCATTGTGGCGTTTGGGGTGGAGCACGCGATCGCCGAACTTAACAAACAAAACTAATCTCTTCACGCGCCAAAAGCAAACAAAACTGCTTCTTCTTCTACTCCTGTTTTCTTCTCTTTCGCTTCTCAATGCGTGTGTATTTTTTTTTTGTTTACGTGTCTCTCTGAGTGGACGATCAACAAATGCACCGTGCCGTCGTCGGGCCCATGGCGCTATCGGTGCAGAACGGGGACGGCAGAGCTCTACGCCTGCTGGGGGATTTCATTTGCATTACTCACTGCGGTCCAGCTGGGCTGGGCTGGGCTCCCGGATCCTTCTGCACCGGCGACTGGCGAGTGGCTCAACGCACGCTGAGTGGCCTGCAGGACACAAACTTCATTGATAAACTGCCTCATACACTCGGACGAGATTCGTTTTTATATTTTTTCTCACTCTTTTCCACTTTTTTAATCGATTAACAAGGGATTAATTATTATGCACATTGGGCTCCATTCACTACACACTCTCTGCGTCGTTTTTTTTTGGTTTCAACACGCACACACACACACAACCGCATTAAACCGTTTTCACACAGGACACACAGCACGGTGTGGCACGATTGTGGGAGAGAAATCAATTTTGTACATAAATCAATTTTTCATTCACTGGTAATAAATCCAATTTAATCCTTGTTATGGGGCCGTTTCATATGAAAATTTATTACGTAACGCTTATGCTGCAGCACAGACCCGGCACTTTGAGGGTGGGTGGAACAGAATCCACCGCACTTCCAACCTCCCCGTTGCTTCCGTTCAATGCCGATGGTGATGATGATGTTGGGAAACGCTTCCTCACTGGCACACTGGCAATCATGGGATGATGGTTTGATTGGTTCACCGTGTGTCGACTGTAGCGTTACGGTGCACGCGTTACAGAGTAGCACGCGCGTTACGGCACGACTGTGATTCGCAGCTGCGGCCAATTCAGTTATGGTGAATTGAACTTTGAATTATTCACCCTAAGGGCACAGCCGGGGAATGTGCGGAAACACTAGCTGGTGCAATACAGCACACACTCACTCACACACACACACTGAGAAAAAAGAAGACGGTAGCCAATGCCTCATAAATCCGAAATGAAACGAAAATCAAATATTCTCGCCTTCCAGGTTTATTTTTTTCACTTCTTTTGGATTCTTTTGGAAGGACAAAGCAACCACAATCACATACGTACACACACACACACACACATACACACACGCACAGGGGGAATAGGGAGGAGCCCAGGAGATGTGTGGGCAATTTCCGGTGGCCGCCGGAAAGGGCCAAAAAGCTGTGCTGCGAAAATGTAGACGCTTTTTGTGTGTGTGTTGACCGTCTTTCGCAGACGTTGCCGGATTGGTTTTGCGTTCGAACCAAGACGGGATTGTTTTTTTTTGTTGGTTTGCTGCCTTTTCCCCTTTCTTTTTCCCGCTGCCTGCCCGGAGGGTTCGCTTGCGTGCTTGCGGACGGGAAGATGCTACCGTTTGCTGACTTTGCGGTTTTTGCTTCACGCTGCAGCAATCTTGGGCGGAAGTAGTAAGACGTAACTTCGCACTGCTGCTCTACTGCTGCTGTTGCTGCTGCTGCGAACGAACGTACGCACCATTATCTTTCAAGATGCACACACACGCACACGCACAGACACACGTACACGATCACGTACGGAGCAGGGAAAATTCACTTCACTTCCATTGCCCACTGCGGTTTTGGGAAAGCGTCGAGCACACCCCTCACACTGGTCGAATGATTTCGCTTCGGCTGTGGGGTGTGCAAAATGGGGTTAGAATTTTTCTCGTTTCGTTTCACTTAGGGAAAACTATGCGATATTTTCCTTTGAAGCACACACACATACACACACACGGCACACGGCAATACCTCTTCGGTGTGAGGAGGAAAATGATTTACAGCACAATTCTCCAAACCCCTTGATGCGGCAGGCCGATTCGGCGAGGGCATGCGGGTGAGAGGTTGCTGTACTCGAATTGATTTTTCACTCTTCCCTCCCGGCATTCAGTCGGCAAGTCTCGGGCACACAGTTTTCCCCGTGGCCGCTGCACACTATCGCCGCAAGGCCGTTTGCTCGCTCGAGCACAATTTTTGCGGAAAACCGAAATTTATTTAAACCTTTCACCTCAACACCGCACACAGGATGCGTTCGATTTCACGGTGAGCCACGCACACACGCTTTGCTGCTATTCACAATTTTCACCCAACAATTCTAGCACGATGCTGCGGCACCTGATTTAAGCACCTGTATTTTTTTTTTCGTATTTCGTTTTATTTTCACTTGCGTTTCGCGTTGTCTCAATCTTTTTCTTTCCAAAATTCTCGCACACACACGCACTATGGGATAGGGGGCGAGGTTGCGGCAGAGACACACTAACGCAAAACAGCCGAAAACCCACTCGTAGTCGACGGAATCAGTATTGGCTGGCTGGCTTTTGGCTCAAAGAAAGAGGGCGCGCGCGCGCGCTTCGGTCACGTGAGATGGACACATACACGCCGCACGTCCGCTGCGTACCGTAAACAGATTTTGACTGAATGAAAATCTTCTCTTCGGGCTTTGGCGAAGGTCGGGCCCGTTCCGACCAGGGGTCCGCCGCGTTTTCCTCTCGGCTGTTCCGCGCCGATCGATCGGCCCCGTAAGCGCGCTTGTTTGTGAGTGGTGAGTGTGTGTGTGTTTTTTTTTTTGTTTTTCTCTATGCTCTGTGTAGCCGCATTCGAGCGGAGGTGTGTGAGAGTCGGATTGGAGAGACAGACGAACGGAGAGAGAGAGAGAGAGAGACGAAAAACGAGAGAGCGTCTGCAAAAGTGAAGTATTAGATGAGACGCTAACACGAATGAGCACATGAGCTGTGACATCTTCTCGTAGCATAATGTGCTGTGTGAGCATGATGCTGTATTTATGCTCAGTTCACTGTCAGTTCATGGCTGGTGAGATGGCACACTGTGTAGGGAATAGGACAAATGTTTGAGTTGTTGTTTTGCTTTGAGATTTGTTGATTAATTGTTGATCGCTCGCCTTTGGATTAGATTCAAATGCATCCCTATGGATTTTCTTGAAGAAAATTTTGAGCGTTTTTTTACGAGTTAGAATGTTGAATGATTTTTTTATTCTGTATAAAAGCCGGTCTGGTGGTACAGTAGTCAACTCGAACGACTTAACTACATGCCCGTCATGGGTTCAAGCTCCGAATAGCCCGTGCCCCCATGCGTAGGACTGACTAGCCTGCTATGGGAGTAATCCATAAGTCACTGAAAACCAACCCCACAAGTGGGTACAGGCAGGCCCAGACCAACAATGGTTGTTGAGCCAAAAGTAGAAGAAGAAAAGGTGAATGATTTATTTTTTTAGGGACGTTAAGGATATTTTTTTCTTTTGAATCACTTAACATTTTGAATGATTGAATAGCAAATCTAGTTATTTCTATACCGGGAGCTTATTTTTAAGATCAGTAAGTAAACTGATCAATATATTAAATATTTGAGCGTAACACAGACATGTATTTTTTGTAACAACACAAAACAAGAGCCAGTTCCTTTTTCGATAATCGATGGCAGCTTAATTAATACATTTTCAACTAAATCGAAACAAAACATACAATTTTACTCCCTTCTACATAAATACGCATAACTGTTGGGTGCTGCGTGAACCGGTCGTGATTCGTTTCTCATCTGCATCATTTCTCCAATCGACTTTTCTATTCAGTTGCGTGTTGAACAAAATAACAGAAAACAATCGTATTTAATTAAACCTAGAATATAACTATAAGCTCAGTGTATTATCATAATAAGAATACCCGTGTCGAAGTAAGACACTAAGCACTATCACTAGAAAAACAAATCTAATTCATTGCTGGGTACAGAACATAAACTAATATTACAATGAAGATTGAAATAGGATTGGAAATTGCATTTATATTTTATATTTTGCTCCGATGTTTATAAAACCAATGTCTCGGAAAATCTGTGTTATTTTGTAAACAATCATTTTCTCTTTATTTACCATTGATTAAAAATGCTCTTCCAGACTGTAGGGAAAATGACAGAACGAAGAATTTCGATCGTGCTTAAGAAGTTTAAAATTAAACAACAAAAATTTACCACACACCGATGTGTTGCAATTGACACAGTTTTGTCTTCCAGCTCATTATACCCAGGAAGATTTAGAACAAGAATATGGAAGGTGCATTTTCCAAAAAAGTGGTAAAGTTAAGGTGCTCCAGCCGCTAGAGAGAATGTTTACTCCTGTTTTGTAAAGTTTGTCCCTCTCTCTAATCTCTTGCCTGCCCTCCCGTAGTGAGAAGCTGCTTCTCTCCCGGCTTGACCGATTCTTCAGAGAAGCCGTCAACTGTTCTCTTCCTCACAGCTAACCAGTACAGGGTGATCCAGCAACGCCACAACCAGCTGTGGTCGGTCGCTGGTCGGAACTATTCGGGCTGGTCCCCGCATGCGGGGAGCATGCGCACCAGCTGGCACCAACAGTTCGACCAGTTCCACTCGTCTTTAGACCAGTTACGGACGGCGAATTGTGGGGAGGGAGGGGGAGGGGGTTTTGGACCATCCGCTTTGCCCATTCCGCCAACTACCCTTGCCCATCGTGTGTCACCATGTGCCCGAAACACGCGAGTGTCCTTTTTCGACAACATCGTCGGACGTAACAACGCCGGGCTCGTCGTGTCCGCCGTGTTGAGAGTCTCACCACTCCCCCTTTGGCACCCGCCGCACAGCTCAAAAACATAGCAACAAAATTATGGAACACTTCACGGTCCTAGTTCACTACAAGAAAAGAAAAAAAACACAAATACACACACACGCACACACTCACACAAAGCGCCAGCCAAATTCGGCCGTCTGCCAGCAACCGTTTCGGAATCGCCGTCGGCTGTTTTTTGTTGATGCTTGTTCGGGAGCATAATAAAAACGCAACCATACTGCCACCGCGTATTGCGTATGTTTAGCAGCATGCGAAGCCAACATGATTATGGTGCCATACGCACACACACACACACATACACACACGAACACAGACACAAGGTGTGTAGCACATTTCTCTTGGCAAGCTTTAAAGCTTCCTTGTTTTTGGTGCGTAGGAAGGTCGAGCAATGAATCCCTTCAAGACAATCGAGACAACAAAACAGCATGCGAGTTGAAAGGACTCGCCAAGTGTGTACGTGTGCGTGTGTGCAGGTCGTTGTCACCGATCGGCTTATGGCAATGCTGCGAAACACGGGCACGGGAACACGTATTTCACGACATGAACTCACGTACGGCAAAGGGTCGGTGTACGGTCCACCAGTTTGCCAACCACTTTAAAGTGCTGCCAGCTGCTGCTGCTGATGCTGCTGCCCCGTTGGATGGAGCACGCTGACAGACGGTTGCTTACGGTGGACGGAGAGAAGGACGGCCTGCCTGAAGGAAGCCACGTACAAAGGCACGCCTCTGCCCTTCTGCGAAAACTAAAGCCGAACATGCAAAAAAGGGGTTTTAGGGCAATGTTGTAAGGCATAGCTTTACCTTGGCCTCCACAGGAGTGGAAGAACCGGAGCGAGAAAGAAAACGAAGACAGAAACTGACAAAAAGCGGAAGAGACCAACACACACACACACACACAAACACACAATAAAAAAAAACAACACACCTCAGCCCACCCCGTGAAGTGAGAAGAATCGAAATGATTCTAAAATAAATGGATTTCGCTTCCTTCCTCGGGCTGCTCGCTGCATGCATACTGCTGCCCTCTCTACTGCCGTTGTCCACTGTCAGGGATCATTTTTATTTTAAAAGGCTTTTTTTTGCTCTTCCCTTCTCTCACTTCCACAGTTTCTTATGTTTTGTTGTTTTGTCTCGATGCTTCAATTTCGCATCGGGCAATCGGTTCACTGTTCTGTGCTCCCTCATTCACATGCTCATGTTTCGGTTTCGTTGCTTATATCGATTTGCCTTTGCTCGCTCGGTCTGTTTCCTCTCGTTCGTCATTCGTGTTTCGTCATTTATTCATCTTCGATTAGCTTAGCCTCGAGTTCTTTCGCATGTTACCTTTTACGTTTACCGCTTTTCCTGTGTGATTTTTTGCAACTTTTGCGACACAGTTTGCCGGGGCCCAGGCCAGCGGGTGAGGAAGCGATTTAGTTGTCTTTATATTATTGGCCACGTTTCTTTTGTGCATCGTTTTCTGGTGCGTTTTTGTTCTGTTTTTTTTCTGTTCTTCTTTTTCTCTCTTTTTGCTAAGAATAATGATCGAGAATCGTGCTGTTTGTGTCGATCGTGTTGTATTTTTGTTTTCGATCGTTTTACGTGACTTTTCTATCTTTTTTTCAGACTTGAGAGCTAAAAAACGACATGTATGTGCTCAAGCTGGCGGAAAATGGTTTACCAATAACGAAAAAAAAATATTTGCCATTCCCTACGCGATGTAAACTACACCAACACCACTGCCATTGCTCTAAGAGGGACGGGACGAGGACAAATCGGAGCGAACAGGAACAGCAGATTCGACGCAGTGCTTGGCTCCGCTGCAGGGTCGTTGCTCCGGTGTTCCGGTGTTCCGTTGCGAATGGAGGGTGACCATTTTTCGGCAAACGGCGATGAGCTCACAGGCACTTAATTGAGTCAAATTGAGACGAAGATTTAGAACCAGGGATGTAGGGCTGTACGTACGCGAAGGGAAAGCCCCTTCAGCATGGCTAAACACGGCCAGTTCCTGCTTTTGCCCGACGAATCCCATGCCGAGGCTAACAATTTCCTTTCCGATGTACCTGCTGCCAAACTCGGTCCCTCGGTCGTATCGTTGTGACGGGGTGCGTTTTTATGTTTGCTCACCCATGGCCGCAGGCAGCGATACCCTCGAGGAGGCGAACAGCAGCAGCTCTTGATTTGTACCGCCAGGGCGCACCGACGACGACGACGACGGGAAACGACGGAGCGCTATATTCCAATTTTTATGAGTCAATTTCAGCTCAGCGTGACCGGAACGGGTGCGTGTCTGGGACCGGGTGTTATGATGCTGCGTCTGTATGTGTACGTGTGTATGTATGTTATGCCTTCAGAACCTAACGGCGGAAGACAGAACAGTGAGCGTTCCCGTGTCCCGGAAAGTGCTGCGTCTAGCAATTCAGCAATTTATCTTTGAAGTTGTTTTGCAGAAAGAAGCGAGGGATAACGCGCGGACGCGCGCGGTAAACCTTATGTTCGGTTATGGAGGGGACAGTCAGCCATTACGCGACTCAATTGGCCACCGGGGGCCATTGTGTGCGGTAAGCGGTGGACAAAAATTATGCCTCAAATGTGTGCAATAAATGTAACGCGCCGCTGGTGGACCTGGCAGAGCGCGGCAGACGAGACTCTTAAGGATGGTATTTTCGCTCATATCAATCAGTTTTTTTGGAAAATTGACGTTTTTCTTGTTCCGCTTTTTTCACCATTCCCTCGTGTTACGATAAGCACTTTGATTTAAGCAGAATGATGCATCTTTCTATTACAAATTGTACAACTAGCGAGGGTGATGCTTTGTGCCATGTTCACAGGGCGTGTAATAAATCCATTTGATGAGAGGAATGGATTTGTTCGAAAAGGGGATTTTAATACGGTAGGGGATGTTTTTATACGTGCAGGGATTGGAAAAGAATGAGTGATTTCAAATAAAAATGTCGAATAGAATGTCTCGACGTGTATAATTATATATCTTATTAATTCAGGATGAACGTATCAGTGAAATTCGACGTTTTCATTGCATGAATAATTACGATAGATAAACTGAAAGAAACGAAAGATTTTTTTTAAATATCAAGTATTTTTGATCTTGTTTAAAGTCCGGAATCTAATACAAATCAGTGGAATCTGTGTGTTTTGGTGAATTTTTGCAGAGAAAAATAATCAAAATTGAATTCAATAATGTGTTAACCTGTAAAAACTATTTTAAATTCTAATTATGAGTTCAAATCCTGGTAGAAGAGCTCTGTGAATCAATTTCTCATCTGTAAGTTCGTATGACAACTCATAGATATACTGGAATTCGCTGTACACGTAATTAATGCTTTATACATTTGCTTAGGAATTAAAATAAAGGAGATAGGGATTCCTGAAATACTGCATCAATTTATTATGAGATCTAATTAAAAGAAGAGGCTCCCCGAGATAGGTAATAACTCTTAGATGCAGAATTTGAGACACTCGATTTGTTTTCTTTTGTTTGCTTTTTAAGAAATTTTTATGGATTTGTTGCATCAATTGTCTAATGCAAAATGAATCTAAAGCATATTTACACGAATATTAGTTTTATTTTTGACTGAAAACCGCGATTTTCGATATAAATGTGAGACACACAGTTTCTTTGAATAGTGTATCTCTGGGACTACCTGTAATTCGGAACAAAATGCTCAACTTTTCAACTCTCTGCATCAATCGCAGTACAAAATAATCATGCAACCTTTTGTTCGTTTTAAGTAGCCAAGAGTACAAAAATCGATGTGCAAATACAGGCTTAATAGACAGACTAAGCAAAGTTAAAAACAACAATGTGTGAAACGGTTTTGGATAACCGTCTCAGAATGGGTTTTGCACAATTAATAGTACAATGACTATCAATTGGAAAGTGAATGAAGAGCCGCAATCACACTAAAAATAGCCATAATAACTGTAATAGAGCTTATTTTACGTTCGGTTTTGCGATAGAAAGTTTTTGCGCTCATATTAAGCTCACACACACTCTTAAATATACACACACAACACAGTAATAACCTCCGCTAAATCACAACTATTCTTTACGCTCACGCCAATAAAGCCTAAATAGAGGTGAGTTAAAAATAATGAAACACGTGCAGGTGAATGACTTCCCCGGTAATGCCTGCCCGTGCTGGGTGGGTTACTACTACGCTCCGTCTTCAACCGGTACCGGATGTAGTTTTCGGGGGTGAACATGAAACCTCCTCCCCCCGAGCGCTGGTGGCGGTGGCATTACCTATTTTATTAACGGACCATCCATAAAAAGACGGAAAAGGTGCGCAAAGTCATGATTTATGCTCCATTTTCTCTCGCGCGATACGTTTTGGCCCGCCGTACCGTTTGGGAACTAAATGTTGGGCTCCGGGGGAGTCCGCGAAAACGGCGAAGAAGAAAAACAATAGCGAAAAGAAACTATTCCCCCTTCTATGGTTCTCCACCCGATCGACATGCTTCGACATCGCCCGGCAAACGACAACGAGCACCTAACTGCCGCTGCCGAAATGTTTGTGGTGTCTTTTTCGGGTCAATTAGCCCGTCTACGGTGAAACAAATAATGATCGGTTCAGTTATTAAGATCATCAGCATTAAGCTCATTGGTGGAGAGCAGGGGCTTGAAAGAGGGGGGGGGGGGGGGAGGCGAGTTCGGTGAACGGTCCAAACGGGGAAGAAATTCAATTACAGCATGAACAACCGCGGGAAAGCGAACGAAACGGAGTCGGTTGGTAGTTTGGGTGTTAGTTACGCTTGGGATGGTT
>KI919780.1:24781-43693 GCA_000473525.2 Anopheles melas | reverse complement strand
GACCGACGAAGGTTGTTGAGCCAAATATTAGGAAGAAGTAGAAACAGCTGAAGTAAAGTTGTTTTATATTATCAACTGTTATATTACAATTATAAAGCGGATTGGATTGTACGTTGCATGACAACTGGAGCATATTTTAAGACACACTTTCATAAAATGTACATTTTATCAGCAGGCACAACATTGATTGCAAATGAGTGTGCATAAGTTAAGAAACTTTAGATCGGAGTCGGAAAGATATGAAACATTCTCTATTCTTCCAGCTGGAATATTATCTATGTTTTCTTTACTCTGTTCCACACCTACGATACGGTCGTCAAACGTTTGTAAAGTTTAGCGAACGTAGATAATTAAATGCTTGGGAAAAGCTAAGAAATGTCACTAACACAACGAATCCTTCACCTAAATTTAACCAATTTACTAATTTTAATCGAAGTTTTCGCACACCAAATATCTGAACAATTTCAGTCCCTCGAACGATTCAAACTCAATCAGAAATGTTTAAAAATAACTCTAAACCAAAGTGAATGTTGAAGTGAAGTGCGGCGCTATTTATAGCTAACTAACCCACGTATAGAAATCGATTATATTAAACTAAACAGCTGATCAAGGGCCGTTTCATGTCGTTCTCTCAAAATACTGCTGTAAGTACAGTCTTATTCCAATAAGGCAACAGTGGAAAATAGCTAAAAAAAAAACTACTCATACAACACAGTACGCCACGAACATTTGCGTACGTACAGCGCTGTAAGCCACGCCTTCGCGCAGGACGAAAAGGGCTACACGCTACGAGCGGTCTGCTTCCAGGAACCGATCGATATGCGCCGTAGAGCGTAACTCCTTTTCCAGGAGGGTTCGCTAATTAGGATTCATCAAGCATTGTTGCTGCCGCTGCTCAACCCTTGAGTGATCAAGGAATTATATTCACGTGGAATGAATTATATGTGTATTAAAACTACACAAACAAAAAAGTCAGGCGTCTAAATTTATAATCTTTTACACACATCTTTTATACATTTCAGGACGGTTTGAATGTTTCGTCCAATGTTGTGTGTTTTTTTTTAACAATCATTTACCGTTGTTCTAATAATGACAATATTTTAGTACAACGTTTATCCACCAGTTTGTGCCTGCCTTTTGCGAACGGCTGAATGAAACCAAACTCTTTACACGTTCCACCCTACCGAATGGAAGAGCAAAACTCATTGGCCAACCATTCTAGTGGCAACTTAGCGCCCTAACAACAAAGCTCTTACAATCGAAATTCCACAGAAAAAAAACCACCCATACAGCAACACAGCAACGTTGTAAAAGTGAGCAAGCAATCATACCAACAGGCCGCTCACCCAAACCCCTTCCCCACAACACCCCTCGTCACTGCTGTGTCGGTAGAATAGGGCTGCAAACCTTTTTTTTCTGATGATACATTGGCCTCCCCAAGGATTCCACACCAACGTTATCTTGCTGTTGCGCGTGACAGAAGATCCTACAACTTACAGCCATTGTTATTTGTGCGCCCTGTCACGAACGCCAACGCAAAAATCAGCGGACCCCGTTTGCGTGTCCTTTTGCGCTAAACGTGGGGTTTTGGGGGCGCGAGCCCATCAACACTGTCCCTCGCACTGCCACGGAATCATTCCGTTTATTAACGAACAACATCACACCAACGCATCCTTTCACTAGCACACACACACACACACACCCTACTACCGCCCAAAACTATCAAGGGAGGACCCATTCATACGTCAACCTCACAGCAAACTTGTCATGAAAATGAGGTTATCTTGAGCGTTTTGACGCGACGGGGCCGCGATTACATTATGATGTGCCGCGGCGCGCGGGGTCGTGCCGACTGCAATCGATAAAGAATTCAATCGCCCGCGTTCGTTCGGAAGGTAAAGGGTGTCTTTCGTTTTTGCTGTTTGCGGCTGACTGACGGGCGTAACATTCACATTGCTTGCGCGTGACATCCCTTGCGCGGTGTGTGCGCAAAAAAAAAAATAAATCCCTGAACTGCCGTGGGCAGGAGAGAGGTCAAAGGTGTGACCGATGGGGCCCTGGTGTGAAGGAATAAATAGGCAAATGGCAAACAACGGACCGTAGTGTCATCATATCATTAGCAGCTCCACACAACAAACGCACACAATGGTACACAGGCCCTTGTTAGCGTTGGACGAACGGATGGCGGACGAGCCATCCTACATCAGTTTCCGTTTCTATTATGTGTGAATCTGTTCTGTTCTTTTTTTTGTGTCTTCCTTTATTTGTGCTTTCTGTTGCATTACTAGCAGCGTACAACATTCCTTAAAATGTTTGGAATTTTTGTATCGCGCATTTCCTCCCCTACCCTCTAGACACAGATTCGTAGTTACGCGAAGCTTCGCGCTCCCACCGCGTCACTCTTACCACGAGAAAGATCCTTGCGTGCTAATAAATTCCAGCCCTATGACCGATGACCGAGACACCGAGGTGATATGTGGGGAAGTAAAATAAAAAAAAAGAAAACAAAACAACCACACGACACGGTGTTCAAATTTTGCAGACCTAGAATCATACGCACTGTACAATATAGAGAGAGAGAGAGCTCTGCCACAAACAAACGGGTTACGAAATTCGATGCCCACCAAAGCAACAGGACAGGAAAAAAAAAACACAAACGGGAGGAAAACGGGAATAGGAAACCCACAAGCAGTCAAACCCGAAGGCGAATGGTGAAGCGAAAACACCGCAACACCGTAGGCGGTTTATTTTGGTAAAAGATTACCTATTTCAGCAGCTCCTTGAGCTGCTGCTACGGTTGAGCTTTTCACACCACGTCCTTCCTCTTTACCAGTTAACGCCTTTCTAATCTCCTCAAACGCCACCACAACTGCCATTAAAGCGAGATTTTGCTTTGTTCCTTGCCCTGCTGCCCAGCGCTCCCAACCCTCTCCCAACAGTTGTTGATCCTTTTTGTGTTGCTCTCTCTCTCTCGCTCTCTTTGCAGAAAAGGCAGCATTATAGTAACATGCTTTAAATGCTCTTTATCCCATCCTGACAAGATTGCCTTTGGTTTTCTGTTTTGTGTTCGTTTCAATTTTTTCACACCTTCCCTTTTTTGTGTTGCTTTTTGCTGCTGCTGCTAAGAGCGGATGAGTAATGGCATTATTATTATTATTATTTTTAAATCCTTTCTTCTAATTTTCAATCCTTAAAGTGTGTATGTCGTACACATTTGTCACTATCGTCACTTCGTTGCCATAGCGAAACACGAGAAGCAGTCTCCTCCTAGCGTCGTCAGGAGGACGCGAGCCTACAAAAGACATGCCATCCAAGTATGCCATGGTTCGGTGGCGCAAACGGTGGTTGCAGGGAACGCGTGCATTCAGATGAAATGCTATGCTGTGCGGCTCTCATACCTCTCATACGCACCCGTTTCTGCTAATCGTTTGTGCGGTGAACCGGGCTGAAGGCGGGGGGGGGGGGGAGGAGGGCATAGAAATTCGATACTGTACTCTGTACACGGCTGACTCGTCCCCGTTGCTTATCTTTCCTGCTGCACACACACACACACACACAAACCGCACACAAACTATTTCAATCGCATCCTGATGCCGTTGCCTTTTTCCGGTGCCAATCTCACTTCCCGGGAGTAGCTATTTCCTTCTCATTTCCGCCCCCAAACGAGAGAGCAAGGTACGTGACGGACGGTGGACGCGAGCTGAATGCAGCTTGCGATGATGCACCGAAACGATCGGTTTTTGTTGCAATTGCTGCTGTTGCTGCTGTTGCTGACACCAAAACACGGGCAAAGGATAAGTGTTCGTAGAAGTGCAAGGAGCAACAACAAAAATGGGAGTGTGTGTTTCCATAATCCACTTAAAAACTGTTTAAATCCCGAGCCCAAACAAATCCGGCAGCCGTGGTTCACACGGACAAATTGGTCGGATGGGTTGTGGTGTTGGTGTGTGAGGAAACCCCATACCCATGAGGAAAGCTTCCTGGAAAAGCGTTCAAGCTCAACCTCAAAGCTGTCGATAGCTGAGAAGCCTTTTGGGCACTAATCCTGTTCGAGATTACACGAGCCTTTCGGGCAGAGCAACAATGGGCTCGAGCGACGGCATGGTGAAGTGGTGCAGAACAAAAAAGGACCAACCGGGTGCATGCATATTGAAGCACTTTTCGGTGAAATCTCCTCCCAAAACAAAAAGAACATCAGAAGAAATAGACCCGTTTCCCGCAGGAAATGAAAATCTGCACAAATTTGGACAACATAAAGAACCATCTAGGGACTCCCTTAGCTTCCAATTTACGAATAGAAGAGAGAGTAATTTTAACAAGCTTCAAAATACTTTGTAGCTGCCCAGACACAAGTTTCCAAACCGGTAAACAAGTGCATTATATGGTAATTATGCACAGACAAACTCATCTCACAAAAGGGCAACGGAACGGATTTGCTTACCGCTCATGCTCGCACATACAAACTAGAATGATTTCTAAAGCACATTTACACAAAATACCACACGGCGGTTGCTGCCAAGTCTGTTTTTTTTCTGTAAAAGACTCGCCAAACGCACGGAAACTGCATGTTCCGTTTTTTGTTTGTGTGTACTTCCCATCATTAATTAGCCTTCGTCTTCTGCGAGGTGAAAACTTTTCTCTTCCACGAATCCCCAAGTCTCCCTCCTTTTCGGGAGGGAGGACAATGAACGCGAATGCTGCCTGTCGCCGTTGGGCTTAATCTCACTGCTCTAGCGTAAAGCCCTACGGAAGGATGTTTGTGTCTAAGTGTGTGTGTGTGCTGGTGCCGGTGTGCCAGAGCAGATTAACCCACTTTATTAGTGGGAATGGGGTGCGCCAGCAACCGCCAGCCCTTAACGTACCGGTTCCAGAGTCGTGAAGACAAAACAGAAAGAACGAGAGAAGCTCCTTCACCGTGGCAGGACGGAGTGAAACGGGCAGTTTATGTTCACGAACCAGCCTATTCTTTCACAGGTCCCGATGTTTTCCAGCCGTGGAGTATGGGGCCTCCACACCATGTCTTTTTGGTGTCATCACGAACGATGCGGCGCGCTGAATTCAGTTGTTTGCAGCCATGGTTCAAACAGTTCCTACCTAGTTCCTGGGCCAGTCTAAGGGAAGAAAAACACCGACCCGGGGGTATGAGAGGGCTATTGCACTGCAATGGGGCACTACAGAAGCTCTAGAGACACTTTCAGCAGTCCCATAATCACGTAAACATCACGGATAGTAAACATACACACTATCAGGCTTTGCGCGAAAGGTGCCCCAGCATTCCCCACGCTGACGCTGTCGTCCCAACAGCAAGTGAGCTCTCCGTAAATGGAGAGCTTGCTGCTGGAGACATAGCTTGCTTCGATGCGCTGCTGCTACTACTGGTAATGCATCTCATAAACTAAGAGTGGAACAAACGGGAGCAAAATAACAGCTACTCAACATCGCAAACCGGCCGACCACACTCTTCTCTTTGTCTCGCTCGCTCAGTCTTTCTCCTGCTTGAGCGAAATATTCATGTGACATTCATCAGCCTCAACTGTTTTGCTACGTCCCCGTTGCCGGTACATTTGCCCCACATTCCCCCTGCCCTGTCCCTCCAGCCAAACTCCATCCAAAGCATCCCGAAGCCAATGTACTGATAACAATGACTAAAGGCACAACCCTTTACCTAAATGCAGCCGTGTAGTATTGGTGTGTGTGTGTGTGTGTGTGTGTGTGTGTGTGTGTGTGTGTATACGGGAACATTCCGATCCTGGTGCCTCTGGTTTGCTTGCTCCTCTCATGGCCTCTTCATCACCTTCCCTATTTTTGGTATGTGTGTGTGTGTGTGTGTATGGATCCGGTTGCGAAGGTTGTGCCCTTTCCCACCTCGCCCCCCCCCCCACCCCGTACCATTGCGAATCGTCATCGTAAAACGGTTCCATTTGTTTGTTTTATTTCACACCTTAAATTTTTGGCTTTATTATTCTCGTGCGCATAGAATATCATGCACAGCTCTCCTCTCCCGTAGCCCCCACTTGGCACCTCTTGCCAACTTCCCCTCTCTTCAGAAATTTGCACCGTTTCTCCCTTTTGCTCCTTCAATTCCGTTGTTCCCCAGTGCAGGCAGGCAGGCAGGCAGGCAGGCAGGCAGTCAGCAGTAGCAGCAGCTCGCCGGGGAATCTTGTGCTGTAAGGATTCACATCTTTTTTCTCTCCTTCTTTCACACCTTTTTTCCTCTCGCAGGCAAACTCGGTGTCTCGGTGTTTTATTTGCTTGCGTCGTAAAACGGGACAGTTTTTGCTGTCTATCTTTATGGCCCCAGCTCATATTACAATGAAAAGAGTTCCTGCAAAAGTTCTTATTGGGAATGGTTTTACGTTCTAAAAAGAGGCAGTTTAAACAAATTAAACACAAACATGGTTGATATTGTCGAGTTGAGTTATGAATTAAAATTAAACTAAATAAAGCTCTTTAGTGAAAGGTTCTAGATTAGCGCTTAGTCTTTCTTATTCATTTTCTTTAATTTAAATCATAAAATAATTAGAAACATTACATATTACATTACTGGACAAAAGATATGAGTTATTGAGTCGAAAAACATCAACCCAAGCTTTAATCATTCTATTAAAATGCCGTCGGTAGTTTGAGCTTTTAAGCTAACGTACGAAATAAAAGCAGGGGAATATTTTAAGGCTTGTTATACAACTGTCTTGCGATTAAGTGATATTATTTTCAGTTTAATGCAATATAATTTACCACACAAAAAAAACAACAATTTAAGATATTTTTTTAAAAATAAATATGACTATTTATTGTTATTGATTTCGTTCCTATAGCACCAAGCTGGTCTCAATTTTCGCTCCTCAAAATGTACTTCTTGTATGCATCAGTGATCAATGTGAGCAAATGTTATCCAAAAACTAAAAAAAAAATACATATACACAAAACATATTAAAAAACTTTCCCCAAAAAGCCTCGCTTCGCCACAAGGTAATTACTATATGCACACAATGTGTGTGTGTGTGTGTGCCTAATATTTCCACTAAAGGATGATCGGCAAAAGGCCGCAGAAACACTATTAGCACTTGACACATTAACCGCCTCCCTGGCGCCTACACACACACACACTGGACTTATCATAATTTATTCAAACAGCCCCAGCCCTGTCTCACTAGGTTAATTAATTCGCCAGTAACCAGCGCCCGGGCCCATCCGGCCATCCTTTCTATACAGTCCTGTAGCATGTAGACACAAAAGCACACACACACACCGCAATAAAACCGCAATAAAAAAAAATCCGCTGAAAAACAGAGCTACCAAGTTGTATACGTATACTCCACCATTTCTCGTTAAGGAATGATGAAATGGCACCGTTTACGGCCTGCTAAACATACAGAATGAACTGCCGGGCCGGGCGACGGAACAGAAGCGGTCCATCCTGCAGCGCGAGGCGCAAAGGGCGCGCATGCATGTGTTGCTGCAGTCGCACGACATTGCGCGAGCGGAATGTGTAGTCCTGTGACGCCTGCATCGCCTGTGTCACGCGACACTGTGGCGTCAGAGATTGTGCAAACCGGCAGCGGTACGGGACACTCATGAGAAACGTGCGAAATTAGCCGCGAGCCGGGCGCACAGTAATTTTCCACACTCGGCGGCGTTTTGGGCTGTGTGGCCTGTGTTGAGTGCTTGCGCACGAGATAAATTATGCATTATTCATTTACGCGCAAGGGAAACCGTGTATTATTTTTAAACGGTAGAGAAAGTTTGTCTTTCACAAGGAAGAGCAATGTACGATAATGATTCAATTAATCCTGCACAACAGACATAGTAAATGTGCAACATGAAGAAATGGCCCACGAAACACAGAGTAATGCATTCGGGAAGCTTTTAAAGATTTACTAACTAAAACTTTACGCTTTTTCCCCTTCAAGGGTTAAATTGAACGACAAATAGCGATTTATTACATCACAATTCACTCCAATAGTAGACGGACCTGCAGAAGGATATCCCTCCGTAGTGCATGCGCCTGCGCAGGGCATTGTGGTTCGCTGGCAGCAAGGAAACATCGTGTACCCAAGTCAGCAAAGAAAAAGGTCTGTAAATAATCATTTATTTGTAGGATCACTTTTGCACTCCAATAAAACGCAACAACGCAGTGTACAAGAAAGCCCATTCAAAGATACTGATACTGACTGATGGTGACACTGATTGTGACCGAGAATTGTCACTAAAAGGCACAAGCAAATTGGCAAATTGATTTGGACCTCAGCTATAAGTAGGTGTAATGGAACATATTTACATATGTTTAATTTATCTTAATTGATACACTTACTGTCCCAAAAGCATCAATCAAATCCAAAAACAATAGCCATTTTATGTTCCCTTTACCTCGAGAATGTCACATATTACTGAAACATTTTGAACAAATGACTGTTTGTGTTGTAATAATTAATATACACTATGTAATTGTATAAACCCTGAGGGACAGAATTATCGATTCGAATTATCGTGATGGTTATAATTGCAACATTAACAATATATTTGCGCAATTTCATCATCAAATTAAGTTTGATGTTAGTCCGTTTCCTTAGTACAGTCATTAAGCCGCTCGTCCTTACTGTCTCCATGGATTCAAACCGCTGAATACCCTTAGAGTGAGCCCCCCATTCGAAGGACTGACTGTACTGCTACGGGTAAACCAATTAGACACATACATCAAAGCCCATTATTAGCTTCAACGGCCATTCAGGATTCTCTACAGAACAATCCTTTAAAAGAGTAAATGCATTCGAATAAACAGACATGTGTCTAGGCACAAGTAATTGGCCGACGGTCTAGATTGCATTATCATTTTAGGAGATCATCAATTCGTACTCTCTATTATCAGGCTCGATCAAATTGTTATCTCATCAATCATGTATTGCTATCATGTAATCATGGTACCAAATAGATAGAAAATATAGTTCTATAACACTTTTTAACACAGTGAGGGAACAGGCTAGACCAGCGATGCGGCTCGTGGATATCGTGAGGGCGGCTCTTACCATTTCATATATTTCATAGAACTTTAACACAATGTTTGCTCCTGGTTGAACAATTGTGGCTCTTCGCGTGAAACTCTACAAACATTGTTTTAGAATTTGGCTCTTTCGCTCGTAAAGTTTGTCGATCGCTGGGCTAGACAAACTAATCAACCGCTTAGGGGACCGAGAAGAATTCCTCATTCAACCTCCCGCTGGACATTTTAACGGGGCCCTGGACATGAGTATTGCTGCTTAGGACCTCTACTCGTTTTAATTTGCCATTGGTTTTATGTTATGGTTAGTAGAAGCTAATAATCTGTCTCAACACACGTTCAGAAAATGTTAAAATATTGGACACAAATAATAGAAAAGTGCTACAATTGGTTATGGCATTAGTTAGCCTTTTTTCACAGTTAGTTAGTTAACACAATTAGATACAGTTAGTTAACACAATTAATCGTTACTATTGTGTTTTGCTTCATTTCAACTACTTTATGTATATGAACATAAGAGATCACAGATATAATAAATGTTTAAGCACACAAAGGAATAAAAATCCACTAAGAAAGTTAATTTAAACGCTTGATCGAATGTTTCAGCAATTTTTGTGACAGAAATGGTTCAAAAATTGTCAATTGCTCAGGATGATTGTTGATTTTACATGACTTTTTTTAACTACACACTTTTTTAGCTGCATGAAAGGAAAGATACAAATAAGTGAATGATTTTATAAATGAGTTTTGTAAAGGTGTCTGAATGATTGTAGTTTTGATTTTATTGCATTTACTCATAACAGCCAGTCGATATCAGGTGGTAGTTTGCCAATGAAGGTAATGCCATGAAACAATAAAACCCATTGAAGTAATTCTCATAATAAATAACAGGTTATAGGCAGAATTTGAGCAAATCAATCAACGCAATGTAAACAACATTTCAAACCAAAGCACTGTTAAAAAAGCAAACTAACTGCTCTACTTACTGTTGGCTGACTGTGCCGAGTGAAGCTGCAGCGACCCACCGCCGGCGGCCGCACTTGCAATGTTGTGGGGCAGAAAGGCGGCGGCAACGGCGGCGTGCGCGTTAAAGTACGCCATCCGCGAGGCCGCCGCCATCTGCATCTGGTGCGGGTCGGCACAGCCGGCGGCGGCGGCCGCCGCCGCAAACGAGGCCTGCCCGACGGTGGTCGGATAGAGGGACGGTGTGACCGCCGACACGACGCCACTGGGGCGCGTCGACTCGCCGCTGCTGCCCAGCCCGAGCAGCTCCTGGATCGCGAACGGTGACCGCTGCGGCATGGTCTGTACGGGACGGTGGAGGGCCGCGGCTGCTGCTGCTGCTGCCGCCGCTGCGGCCGGTGCGGTGACGTGTATCGTTTCGGTTCGGGGCAAGGGCTCCAGATTCATGCTTCGCATTCGCGCGGACCCTCCAGACGTGTTGTTTGCGCTGTGGCACGTATGGAAAGACAACAATTTAAGCCTGCAAGCGCCCCGACAGGGCGTTGTAAGGACTCCTGGGACAGGCTCTCCGTTGCTGAGCGCTCTGACCTACTGCTTTGCCATACACATTGCTTTGTGACTGTGTTCGGATCTGCTGGCTTTGACTTTGGCGACTTCCTAAATTGCTCTATTCGCTCGCAAGACCTGCCTTGTCAGGCGTGATGCTCAAGTTATGCAAGGAGCTGTTTGGAATGCTTGTCTGTTGCAGCCCAACGGGGCAGTACACGCCCCAGGCGCGACTCAGTAGTGGACCAGTGGCTAACGGCCAGCGCATTATACTATCAACATCCTCGAGCAAACCCCCACATCAACCTTGCAATGGTCACCATGGCGCTTACTTGGATAATTGTTACACAATTAAACGCACCAACACAATCGCACCAACACACACACACACACACACACACGTGTAGCCCTCCCCGTTAAGCACTGTAAACACACAACGTGGCAGCCTACTACGACGAATCACCGTGAATGTTATCGTTACTGGGTCCACACACTGTGAAAAGGACACTCTCATTCGCCCTCTCACTCTCACTCACTCTCTATTGCAAAATACTCTTCTTATTATCATTTGTTTTATAGGCTATTATGCTATTGCTATTACCCCCGTACGCCACACCACCCATCGACAAGTAGCATCATCGCATCGGACACGTCACAGGTTGGCGTGCTAAATTCGACTGCGAACAACTAACAAAAACAAAGAAAAAACGCCAACACCGCAGCACACGTTATCGCGGACAAACCACCCAAAACACCCAACACGACGACGCGCACGCCAACGGTTAATACGCGGCCCGGCACACAACACACAGCACCACCACCAACCAGCACGAACGACACCTTTTGCGTTTTGCGCTACCCGAGTGTCCCGGAGTACGAGCGCGGCTGGAATCCTAACATGAAATGGTGAAGTGAAATGAGCCCGCGATGAGATGATGATGCTGATGATGCCGTCGGCGCGTGGAACTGGCTCCCGCGCGCTTCGGGTGTTTTGGCCGCGGTCGGGTTTCCAAAGCGAGAGCACATACTGTATCACCCTCTCTCTTTCACGCTCACTATCTCTGCGGTACGCTTTTGTTCTTTTGTTGCGTTATTTATCGGCCGCTCTCTGCTTTGCTTCTGTTGCGCTGCGTGTACATAGGCGTTGCGTCCATTGCACACTCCGCCATTGAACTCGCGTAAGAAAGGGGGCGTGGCTAACGCGCCGTTGGGGCGTTTGCGTGATGTGTGCAATCTTTCTGCCACTTACTTTCTTATATACTACGCCTTTTTGCTGTTGCTGCTGCTTTGCTTGCTTTTCAGGCTCGGGCTCGGTCAGCTTGTTATCGAGTCAGGATTAGCACACGGCGGGGGAAAAAGGAAAAACGGTTACACAGGGCACAGAGTGCTGCTGGTGGTGAGCTGGTGGCAACGCGCGGATCGTAGTATTTTAAACGATGGAGTCGTAAAATCTGTAATTTTATTACTGATTTAACAATGAGAACATGTTAATTAAAACAGTAATTAGTTTGTTATTGATTGGCTGAATCTTGACAGTGGCGTCGGCTCTCGCCACTCTTGCCAGCGAGTGCACGAGCGTGCGCGCGAGTGGTCGTGCCGCTTCAGGCCAGCACAGTAGCCAGAGCATCATCCCGGTGCAGATAGACACGATAACGATACGGTCGATGCTTTGGGCTGAAAGTCGAGCTGTCTGTGCAGTCGCGCTGTGTGTGTGTGTGCGTTTGTGTGTCTGTGTGCCGTTGTCTATAGTTACTAAGAAGTTGTTTGAGGACGGGGGTTCTGTTTTTGCGCAACCACATCCCTCTGGAACGCTTTGGTCGCTTTTAATTCTAACCAGTCGCCACGCCAGACACCATAGATCGTGGCAAAGCGGGAACGTTTTTGTGTGTTTTTTTAGAACACTAATATATTTAGAACCGTGTTGAGGTGTTGAGGTGACGAAAGGCTCGATTTAAATTAAGAAAGTTCAGCGCTTTGGAAGGGTTTTGTACTGTTAGGCTGTTAGACTTCTTGGGAAGATGGTACTGCTGTTGTGAAAGGTAGAGCTCTAATTTATTGATGAAATTCTAAAATCTAACTTCATGGAAAAGCGTATATTAGACAGCTTTAATTAGCTTTTCACTAGACTGTTACAATTGTGGTGTTTTTTTAATGTTCTTTCTTTTGATTTCATCCATTTTGATTTCACACACTTTAACACGTGGCTACATAGTACACCCGAGGTAGACGAATTAAATAGGAATATAGACTAAACTAAAAACTCGGTTTGATTTAGCTCAATAGTCCATCGTGCAGTAGAAATCTTTAGAAATTCCAGAAAATAGTCATTTCTTGGAGGTTGAACCTTTGTTTGTTTCTCAATGCGGGACACTTTTGATCTTATACGTGGTTGAAACTAAAATGTCAGTTGTTTCATTATAAAATTTTTCAATTTATCAAAACGAGTTAGAATGAATTATTGGATATTTCGTAATCAATGTACTAAACTTAAAAAGAGTCCGAAATTGAATTATCGTTTTCAACAAAATACATATAGTTATGTTCTAATTCTTCTTCTTTTTGGTTCAACAACCGTTGTCGGTCAAGGCCTGCCTGTACCATTTGTGGGCTTGGCTTTCAGTGACTTATGGATTACCCCCCATAGCAGGATAGTCAGTCCTACGTATGGCGGCACGGTCTATTTGAGGCTTGAACCCATGACGGGCATGTTGATCAATCGTACGAATTTACGACTGTACCACGAGACCGGTTTTACAAATATAACTAGAACAAATTAGGTGTTCTTATCGTGGTTTTGCATACATGTGTAGAAAGTAGGAAGAACAATACACCGATGTCAAGTTTTTTTTTAAATTAAGCCTAAAACCTCTTTAAACTTCAAAAGTCCAGAATTGTCTGACATTATCTGTACTTTAAGTTCCCGACAAAATGGTTTATTATTTGATGTATTCGACTTGTACACTCTGCTGATTTCAAAAACGAACACTACATTGCAACCACGCTTAAATTGTACATAATATTTAAAACATCTCTTGAGCAACATCGTCCACCAACCACGTTTCCACCAGGCACGCATTTACACCCAGCATGACTTCTGTAAAATTTCTAATCCTCAACAAACATAAAAAAAAAACTTTTAATTTCCCACCAATTCTTGCAAACTAATCCCACGGCACCGCATGCCTTTTCCGCGCGCACCGAAATGATGATTTTCAAACCATCAAAGCAACAAAGACGCATTCGTTCGTTCCGCTCGGTGAAGAGTTAGTTCCAGACGCAGCCACACACACAGTTTCTCGGGGCTCCACTTTTTTTTTTCTTCTTTTTTATTAATCTCAATTATGTCCCGCACATCTGCGGTCCATTCTCAATCAAACTCAAATGGCGGAAATTGTCATTGGACCAATGAAAACGCCAAACTAAACCAAACCAAAAAAAAAGACACCCCGTGGGTAAAACCATTTCGCTTCAATCCCGAAATCTTCTGTTGCCATCGACAGATTCTTCTGTGCTGGCAGCTCGAGAGGCGCCCACGGACCGACCTCCAAGAGTAGGAAGAGCGTATGGGGGTTTAGCCTTCCCTCTCTCTCTCTCACACACTCTCTTCCCCGGTGAGTGTGTGTTTGAACTGGTTTTTTTGTTGTGCTGGTTGCTCCTCTAGTTGCTATGCACCCAAAAAAACCTCAAAGCCTACCCAGAGCGTAGTCGCTTGCAGTCGCAACCATTCTGCCCCGGGGAAAATTCCCCGATACGCTTTTCACACTGCGGGGACACGTCAATTGGTTTGCGTTACCCCCGGTTCCCGGTGGTGCTGGACAGGGCCGTTTCCGTGGGGTTGAAAATTAAACACAAAAATGGCTCGCAGGCTCCCGGAGATTCATTTTTTCTCCTCTTTCTTTCTTTCCCTTTGGTGCGGCATTGTTACTTCTTACTTCTCGACACTGATTAAACGGAAAGGGATTAGCGAAGCGAATCTTCCGTCATGCGGGTCGTCTTCCAGCCACAGAGTTGTTTTCCTGTGTGTGCATGAGCGGAGGGATTGAGCCGTTTGTTCCTTTACTTTCTTATCGATTTTTGGCCAACGCAGCGCGAATTCGGGGATTATGTCACAAGCTTGCTGCTTCCAGCCTGGGGACTGTTTTTCTGTTTTTTGTTTTTCGTTTTGCTTCTGCATTACATAGTGTGTGTCTTTTAACTTTTATCTTAAATCTTACAAATTATGGGAGCGTGTTTCGAAATGGTTCCGCTTTCTTCAACAACATCTCATCCCCGTTTAGAAGAACGCCATTACCTTAAGCCACATGTAAATTATTACAACTCAAAATCATTCATTTGTAAATACGAGCAAGATATACAAATTCTCCCCGGATCAAACAACACTCCAAGCTCATTTCTTCACGAATAAACTGCGAGCGAATAAACTATCAAGTAATGCATGCATTCCAATGAAAAGAGCTACTCAAACGTACCACCATCGACGCACACAGACACAAACCTCCTCGCTGCAGCGACCTAATGGATGCGTTCGATATTGCCATGTAGGCCGTTGAGAATATACCTTTCCGTCGATAAGCTCATGCACTCATACAGCAAAGGTGAAGACTATGCTGTGCGTCTTCTTTCTAGCCTCGATCCGGAAACTCATCCATCAAGCATCATCATTCGTGTTTATTCCTGCACTGGCAAATGCATCGATATGTGCAGTAATATGCAATATGCCTCATTAGTTCGAAAGCATATCCCCGCTAAATAGGTAAGGAATGGGGAGCCCTGATGTTCGATATGTAGCATCAGGGAAGCAGCAATTATGCGATTAGTCATGTTACGCTATAAAAAAAAGTGGAAAAAACGAAGAGTTTCAATGAAACGATACAAGTCTTCTACGTTATGTCTTGTAGAAATGTGTGAAATAAAATGCATTCTTGTAGATTGGAGAAAATTGGTTTTCATACGTTTAGAAACACTTTTCAACGGACCTAAGTCTGATTATATTTGAACTGGGAATATCATATCGTTTTTTTATGAATTTATCTTTATACAAAAAAGCTACATTTTAAGCAACTGTTTTAATAAAAAGAAACATCAAAAACATTTAAAAGTTTTTATTCCTATCTGTCATTTAAGGACTCCAATGTTATTTTCCAATATCAATTTAAAATTATACAGAATTTATTTGCTAAAACAATGCAAAATCATCATACAAAACTAACATATGTGCTTGTTTCATTGACTAAAACTCTGAGTCAGTCCTAAATACATTCCCAACTCTCTGGAATTTTGTCAAGTTGGCATGAGAATTGGACTTTACAAGCACATTCGATCTTTAAAATAAGTTGCACTTTTATAAATATTCAATGTTACAATGCACTTTTATAAATATTTTTCGTACTTTCAGAAGAATTTTAGTATGTATTATGGCATCAAAGAACTTTAGAATTTAAAAATCAATTCAATTCAATACATAATATCTGCTACCATATTGTGCAAAATTCTTCAATTATTCTGAAAGCAGAAATTTGTTTTTTTTCTACACAAATACTTTACCATTCCGAATGATGCAGCATTGCTATCAAAGTTTAAAACTACCCAGCTATTGCATCACTCTACGGTATCAGGTTAATTAGAAGAGGCATGAATATCTGGGCTTGAATTACCCATTAGCAGCAGCAGCAGCAATAGCAACAGCATCTAAAGACCCAAAAACGAAAACTACACCACCGAAGGGAGAAAGTTGTGTGGCCCCGAGGATGTACGAGGGTAAGAAATTTCATCTCATTTCATTTCATCTCGAAACAAACAAATTGTTCTGCACTCCATTATTCTCCAAGCTTCCTTTCTTTCTTTCTTTCTTCCACTCGCGCACTGTGTATTGACAGCAGCAATTGGCTTCCGAGCCACAATAGTTTGATCGGCAAATGTCAGCTCGAATAAAAACAATCAACGCAGCAACGTGCAGCGCACGTCCGGCGCTGTTTAGTTGGCCCACCGCGGCCAACGCGTACGAGAGGAAGGCAAATAGAAAAGAAAACTCAACCCAAAACCACACTCTCACTCATGGCATGTGAACCGGGTAGAGCCTTCCTCTGATTACTTCAACGGGAAGCTTTGATTTTAGAAAATAAAGCAATATAAAAACACGCGCAAAACCGACGCAAGAGCACGCAGCTGTATCGAATTACAGCACACACAAAAAAAGCGTTCGCTTCGGTTGCGCCTGAGTTTTGGGGCGTAAGTTTTGTTTATGTTTTGTTGTGGATGTGTTTGTTCCAGCTCTTCTTGCCAGGAAAGGTTGTCTTCTTGCAAGATGCGCCACCAACAGGAACTGTCCATTGTCCATTCGTCGGGGCGATTTTTTTTCTTCTCCTCATTTTGCTGCGTAATTTGATACGCAAAGCCTCTTTCAAACACGCGTAGCGGCGTTGGGAAGGCTCATCGCGCTCGCTTTTCGCCACCATAGCAACCACTTGAGCGTCCCTGGAAGTGAAGTGAATTGTGTGAATTTCGTGCGCTCTCTCTCTCTCTCCCGCTCTCACTCCTTTCTCTGGCTCCACTTTTTCTTTATCCGTTCAATTGCAAGAGCGAAACGCTACTCCCACCACCACCATTTGTGGTCGCAAATTACAGTCAGTCTTTGTCCCGTGGCCCAACAATGTTCTATCGTGGCCGCGGGCAATGGCATGGCGAGATGACGTGCGCACAGGCGCACCAAATTCATAATTATGGCTTCAACCATTTTAACGCTGCACCTCTTTCACTGATGCGCCCCACCCGGGTTGTGGGGGTTTGCCAACCGTCTTAAATGCATTCTGCCACGGTGCTATGGGCCGATTTGCGAATTATGAACACTGCTTTTTTACTGCTTTCCCTTGCGCTCAGGCTTCAGCCTTGTTTTCCACTTCATTCTTTACGTTAACGTCTCATTTATGGCGCCTTCTCCAACTCCCAGCCACAAATGGTGTCCCCCCCCCCATCTTTGCAGTGCGCATTACACACGGCACTGAAAAGTTAATTATGTTGTTTGATTTTTCTCGCTTTCCTTTTTGCGACGCGCGTTAATTACTCCGCATCCTAATGAATGGATGGTAACGCCTTCCGTACTCTCCGTTCCATCGTTGCCTTTCACTCTCTCTCTCTCTCTCTCGCTGTCACCTGTGCGATCAACATTTTGCTTGGTTTGCTTGGATAGCAACGGTCACAGTTAGTTCTGAAGCTAAAAAACTAAAACTTTCCAACGACACACTACTGAAAGACCCATTCTTTGCCGTCCATTTGCTTCTGTCGTTGCCTGCCGCTACTGCTGCTGATGATGCTTCCTCAACAATGCCAAATTATAAACCACCGTGGCCTGCCGTGGACATAGAAATCTGCATCACAATCGCACCGGCGGCGGCGGCGGCGGTGGTGATGGTTTGCCAGGATCAAAGCAAAACTACAAAGGAGGATCAAACCCCCCCTCCCCCCGACAGCGCCGTGTGCGACAAAAAGGCCATTGCGCAAAAGGTAGGAGAGATAATTTGGTACTTGTGCGCAAAACGCGCTTCCTTCAAGTGACTGGTTTACGATGATGAGGTTTCGCCTCCACCACCGCCTGCCATCAGGCACCACCTCCTTCCACCGAGGCGCACCGAAATGCAAATGGATCGATCCTACTTGCGGCCGTGCCGTTCGACTGTCAATCGGATGCGAGCGAATGGGTGTAGTGGTGCTGCTGCTGCTGCTGCTGCTACTTGTACCGATTGACAACATGCACTTAGGATGCCACTTTCGTTAGTTCAAACGTGTGCGGTGCAGGGCGTGTGACCTTTTTTCCTTTCTTGCTAGCTCTTGCCTCTATTTGCGCACTCGAGCAGCCATGCTAATTTTTGTCGCCCGCTGGAGAAGCACCGAAATAGGAAGGATGAACACATTGACATAAGATTATTACCGTATGGATGCGTTTCATAAGGATGGGCGTAATGGGTTCGTAATAGCATTCCCTGCAGCCGTCTAGGCTTCATTTCATATGCAGTTCATCTGCTTTTTAACAACTACGCGTAAACAATTTATTTGCTGTAGCTGGTAGGAGGTTCGCAAGGTTTTGTAATGCTTCAAAATGTTAACGCTATTGTTGAATGGAATGAGTGGAAATTGATCAAAAATAAGGCGTCAACCAGTGCCGCTCTTGATGTTTGTATTGTAGTTCTTACAACCTGCGCACCAGCAGGATCTATCTAACTATTTCTCAACATGTACTCTTCATATGGTTATACATAATAATAAAAATAATAAACTATTAAATCAAATTAACTAAGTTCTTTTACTTCATGCATCACACGTACACACGTTTTTAGGAAAGGTGAAACCTAGCCAGAATAGGAATAAACTAAAGATTTCATCTAATGTACGACCGAATGCAATGTATTGCAGTC
>KI919780.1:11350-23386 GCA_000473525.2 Anopheles melas | reverse complement strand
ATATTATTAAAACCTTTTCCGCTGGTCTGAGATGTTGAATTGAACTGTATAAAGTTAGAATTACCTGTTAGCTTTAAGATTTAATTTGTAATAAATAAATACTTAAATAAATAATATGATTACATCTTAGTCTAAACCTGTTTGATGAAAATTTATACTAGATTATAGGAAACATTGCACGATTTTCTATAGTAATACAAATGTACACAAGTGGCCCGTGCCCCACAAGAACCACTGGTGTTAAGGGATTATTTGGAAGCCTTATGGCACTATATCACTACTCGATATCCTTATTCATATGGTAAATATTGTGAGATGAATAAACCGCATAAATTAATATTTATTATTCAACAATTATTAATTTTTTAATCTTAATGACGTCAAGGTTTGAGGACTGATTCTATTTTATTCAATTGAAATCTACACCAACATTCGAAATAATCCTGCCCATATCCTATAGCTGCTGTTGTTTTTGTCGGGTTTGTGTATTGGATACCGGACGCGAGTGGTGAACTGCGACCATGCTTCAGCTACTGTTTAACAGAGGGCGCTTATTCTTACCACACAAAATTCACCACCGTTTAAACATACAACAGTGCCGCGATGCAAAAGCATTTAAATTCTTTTAATTATTTTATGATTAATTTTCTTTTTTTTATTATTTAGCAAAAGTCCCTCTAATAGCTTCCTTACCTAATATATACTTTCAGTCCTTTGCAATATATATATCCAACGGGTTCTATTGCTTTGAAATAAAGTGTGTGAAGGAATGAGTGGCAACGTGTACAGTAGAATATTTGATCGAAACATATTTCCTTGCAGGATTTAACTAGCCAACGTCTTAGTGACATTCTTGTATTCGATAAGTTTCTAGAAAAAGTATAGATTCTTCCAACTGTATTGCAAACAGCTTCCTACAACTAAAACTACCTTATTACACGATCTTTACTGCGCACTCGATGCGCACTGTTGGTATGTACCTGCCGAATCTCATATCGTCCTATTTAGTCACGAATAAGCTATTAGCAAGCCTTTGTCCAGCGCACGCTTCCTTAACACCCCCCATCCACACGCCTGTAAGTGGCTTCATTCGAGCTTAATATCGACTTCAGCAAAAAAGGTACCACAGTTACTATCCGGCAACTACTCACTGCCCATCCACCGGGCGGGGCAGTGTTTCCACTCTGTTATAAACAAAAGCCCTCCGCAACAACCATGAACAGAGGATGGCAATGCCCATCGTGTGGCACCCTTACCCAACACAACCACTACACACTGTCGTGGAGGGTGTCTGGTAAAATGGGAAGATTAATTCAATTGCACGATTCGCCAATTCACCCGAAAAACGGCACCAAAACTCCGAAAAGCATGTCGGAAAATGGCCCCCCGGGCTATTAATTCCGTACCGTGCCGTGTAGCAGCAAAGGGGATGCAGGTCCTTGGGTGTTGCTTTTTCACATCACAGCCTCGGTATGGTAAGGTGTGTGTGTGTGTGTGTGTGTGTGTGTGTGTGTGTGTACACTTATTTTGATGAGACTGTCAGTGAAGTATGCAACAAATCCGCTTCCAACAGTGTGGATTATCACTCTGTCCCTCTGTCCCTTCCTCCTCTTGCTGACCCCCCCGACCAACTCGTCACGTGCTTGTGCCCTAATAATCACGCACCCCAGCGAACGCTTGGCAGCAGCACGCACCCATTACATCAATTTCAAATTGCCTCCGGCGACTTGTCCTGATCGATTGAACAATTTATGAGTCATCACAATCATCACAATTATTATTATCTTACATCCGCAGCAAAACGAAGTGGGGAAGGGGTGTGGGGGCTAACCCACCGCGCCGGTAATGGTGGAAAATTACTATTTTTCCCTTTCGCCGAGCGTTTCGACGCCCTCTCCCCACCAACGTCATGTGCCAACACGGTTGCCAATGGCGGGGCAGGATTTTCGTGTGCTTTGCGCCATCGCTTTATCGCTGTAGCTCTCTTTTTCTCTCCCCCGGGGGCGATGATTGTCAACGGTCACACAATACATAACGTTACGTGATTTTGTCACTGTTTTTCTTCTGCTGCTCGTTACTTTTTGCTTCCGTGTTGTTTCGGTATGGGGTTTTACTGATATTTGATGAAGGAGTTTTACGAATACTATACATCACAAATCCGTAATTATGATTGTGATGGGGCAGTTCTTCACTATGTTTTGTTATTTTTTTTTGTGCGTAAGATGTATTGACTAGTTTTTTTTTCATTCATTTTCATGGGGTAAATGCGTTCGTACAACATCTAATTTGATAGCCTTGTTTAAACATGAAAAATACTTTAGGTTCATGTTTGAATAGAATTAGGTTACATGTTTACTTTTTTCTCAGATATTTTCACTACAATCAGTTTGGCTTCTCGCAATGAATGATTAGTACCTTTGTTTAGTTAACACCTTCAGTCTGCTCCTGACTTACGTTAGTGCGTTCCGATGACATTCACGTTCCTCAAACTTAGACAAAATAAGTCAAATAGCACGTTATTCTATTTAAAACATCTTTTTTCTCGAAATCGTAAACTGCATTTAAATGAATGTTCTCATTCGTAATTGCAAAATGGTAACGATTGGGAAGGAAAAGGTCATTTCTTTATAGGAAACAACATTCACAAGCCGTCATGAACCATTAATTGCTACCAGTATCACCCGCGTAGCCTTAATCAGCATCCTCTTCCTTCTATTCCATCGATTACAAGGATATCAATTGAGAAAGTTAGCTTGCCTTACAGCTCTGCTTGGCTTGTAACGATTGCTAAAGATGAAGCCTTCTGGATTTGATGCTATTTCTTTAACCGACTACAACAAACTCAGTGCTCTCACTCTACTGATAGGCGTTTATTTGAAATGTTCGGAGTCATGTTGGCTACTTTTCAGAATGCTGAAAATACACAAAAGTTATTCTAACCCGACACGCTTGCTGTAGCGGAATTTAGGGCAAGTGTGCCATAGGGGCAAGAGTGCCCCCAAGCATTCTTTTCCATAGAAACTTTAGTAAAATGATCAATTGTGTGTACTGTTGGTTGCGTCCCAATGACTAGGTGTACTGTGCCGAATTTCATTATAGATCAATCGATTTTTCCCATTGTTTTGAACTGATTCATGTTGAGTTTCGAAGTTGAGCAGAATATTATAGTTTTTTAATCAAACCAAACAAGCACTCAAAAATCATGGGAACAATCAACCGAGAAAATATTTACGAAACCGTAAAGCTGAGACAACGTGATTTTTTTTTGTGAGGTTAGTTGAAAAAATCTTTCTTTTAGTCACTGAATACATACAGGAATACATACACTAGTGCCACAAACGTAACTATTTCCAATTATCCAAGAAATACGATTATTTTAACCAGGTGGCCGTCTCGCCCCTTTTTAAAACGCTTCAAAAATAGTTTTGTTTGCACTTTTTTCAACGTTCCAAACTCATTTATAAGTGAGGAAATAGATGTAAAATGGTTATGAGATTTAAATTGGGCGTTTGACAAACACGTTTGAGTGAGTTATAACATGAAATGCTTAAGGTGGCACACTTGCCCCAATTTCCGCTACTTGCTTGAAGTTTGTTAGCCTACTCCCGGTGCTGTTCGACAGAGTTATCTTCTTCTTCTATTCGGCGTAACGTCCTTACGCGGACATGCCGGCCTATACAGGCTTTCGAGACTTCATGACCACGTAGCCGGATAGTCAATCCTTGCTACGGGGGAACGATACATTCCGGGCTTAAACCCATGACGATCATGTTATTGAGTCGTTCGGGTTGACGACTGTACCACGGAACCGCCCCATAGAGTTATCTTGGTATCTTTATCACTAAAAATTGCTGAGTGTTCAGCCATGCACAGCCACCATACAGTTGTGCTTTGGAAACGACGGGTTTTTAAGCAAAATGACCGATACAGGTATCACGATCTATACAGTGAAAGTGATCCAAAACTTCCAGCAGATAGGATCGCTTCTCTAGGCCATTACCAAGACATTGGTTTCAAGATTACTACACATAAGCTAACTACCAGGTAAGTTTCCAGGAACATTTGTTTCAGGTTAGGAATATTGAATAGGTACTAATGCATGAATACAAATCCCTCTCAAAATCCCCAATATGTGTACTAAATAAAGAATAGCAAAAAATGATCATTTTTTGTTAAATGTCTGTAAGGATAAAAGGACCAAATTTTGAAGAAAGTTAATGCTATTTGTTAATTTATAAGGTTGTAATTGTTGTACGGGCCGGTCTGGTGGTACAGTCGTCAACTCGTACGACGTAACAACATGCCCGTCATGCGTTCAACAAGTCTCGAATAGACCGTGCTCCCATAAGTAGGGCAGACTATCCTGCTATGTTAACAATAAGTCACTGAAAGCCAAGCTCACTTCACTAGTGGGTACAAGGCAGGCCTTGACCGACAACGGTTGTTGTGCCAAAGAAGAAGAAGAATTGTTGTACATGTTATGCTAGTTGGTGGTACTTTCCATTGATTAAATGACTGAATAGAATTGAATATATTCATTATAAAATTTGCTGATACCGTAAGTGCTATTGCATAATAAGGGAAGGAATAATACCACTCGATTAATGCCGCTCCAATTATACTTTTCAAAACATTCTGCTTATCAAAATCTGCAACACATTCATGTTCAATTCCACCTCATTCCCATCAATTCTTGAATTCCTTCTTAACAAAAACACAACCGATTAAGAAACACTCACCCATTTTCTAGGGACAAACAAATGGCATTCGATGAATTTTTGTACCAACCACCCCCATCAGCATCATTATTGAATTGGAAATGGATACCTCATCCATTCGACGATGGCAGGCGACATTTCATCCATGCATAGCGACACAGCCTAACGAGTCCGTGTTCTCATGTTTTCTGTTGTGTTTATGGCCCCATAATAGGATTACAACTTAATTCCAAACCTTCAGCGCTCGAAGCAATAACGACAATCACATTTTATCAACCATAAAAAGTCCACACAAACAGATTTTTTTTTCAAAGACATCAAAAGTTTAGGAAATTCCCTTTTTTTCACCTTTTTTTTAGCCCAAACCCTCTGGCCCACGAGGGGGCAACGGGAAAAGGAGAAAGGACAGGATGAGGGTGGATTTGTCGCCACCAGCCGTCCCTTCCCTTTCCACTAAAGACTTTGCTGCTTCTTATAAAGACAACCGAGGTTTTCGGGTCGGTTTACTTCCAATTTACAAAACGCGCCACCAATTCGTTCTTCTCACTATGATCAAATTTCCTAATGATGAGCGCCGCTGCTACTGCTGCTGCTACTGCTGATTGGTTTTTTAAAAGAAGCGAAAGCGTCGAAAAGGTGAAAAAAAGGCTAAAGAAATAATGTGACAGAACCTCCGTGGAAACCTGTCCCACACCACGCGGCCCGAACGGATCGACATCGAACGAATGGATGGGATGGATGTCTTCTCCGGCGGTGCCGGTGCGGGTGTGTGAATGTATGGATAAGTGGAAATGCTTTTGCTTCCTTCGCTACTTCCCTATCCCTTCCCAATCACACCGATAGGAAATGGTACAGCAAAAATATAATGAATCTCGATCAGTTAGTAATCGAATAAAGTGCTTTCACGAAAGCGGGCTCCAGCGGGCCGGGGGACCTGGTAATGAACACACGATCGTTAGCACAAATAAGTCGACGACCGGGTGGGTATGTTTGGGGGCTCCTCAAAAGGATGAGGACCAATGCGGATGAACGCTCTCTTCTGTGGGGGGGGGGGGGGTGGGAGCCCAAATAGGGGAACTGGGAAGAGGGATTGTGCTCGTTCACATTACTGATTATTATTTCCATCCTTCCTGGTTCCACCATTTCACCACACTCCGGTGGAATGATTAAATGCAACCCCCTCTCGTGTGAGAGTTCCTTTTCCGTGTTTTTATCCCCTCCCCAAGAAAAAAAAGGTCTATAATTGTTGATTTTTTCTGTGCCTTTGTCTTCTGCCCTTTTAGCCGTTTAGAGCGCGAAATGAGTAAATGAAGTGCGAGTCACAACAGCGTCTTCGCTCCGCGTCCTCTGTGCTGTGACGAATGACGAATGCTTTTTCAAATATTTTGACATTTCTCTCGCAACCATTTTGGAGGTATTGTTTTCACAGCGCAACAAAAGCCCCTCTCCGCATAATGATGATCCGCCCGCGGCAGAGGTGTAAATGCTAGCAAAATAGTGTATTTGAGATAAAACTCGGCGGATGTGGGCCCTGGGCCATTATGTTGCGAGCTCGAATGAAAGGTTTTTGTTGTTTAGAGAAATCGCGGATCAGTTCCTTTTTTCTTAACAAGATGGCTCATGTTGCTTGGAAGTGGAAAACAAAGACATACCACACAACAACAAAAAAAAAAACACGCTAAAAAGCAGCACAAACAAATGTCAACCAACAAACGATCGCGACAACAACCGAAAGGGGGTAAATCTGCTGCTGGAGTAGAAATTATACCCGGACCGTGGCCTGAAAGCATTCTGCCATCATGCCCATTTTGTTCGCGAGTGTTTGTGTAAATGGCGGAAATGGCTTGTACGCTTGTACGGCGGGGTTCGTTGTTTTGTGCACTGCAAACGGATGTAAAACCCCTTTCGTGGTTTAATGCACATTATAATGACGGTGGCGGCTTTGGACACTTTTGAACGGGGGTGGTGGTTTTCAGTGTTTGTAAAAAAAGGTAGCAGCAGCACCACAGGTCCTCATTTGAACAGGCACAGGCTGAATGCATGTATAATTATCGTGCTCGGTGGATGGTAGCAGTAGCTTCCTACTACCGGATATTTTACTCCAAACTCGGGGATTTGATACAGTTGCCATTTGCTGTTTGGTGATGTTTATGAATAGCGATCACCCGTTTTCGTTCGTACGTTAATGGGGTGGTTCGTACGAGGGAAGGGACTCATTACATGAGACTTATATTTCTGGCAAAAGAATTCTAAAGCATACAATTAGGAAAATAATATTGTGCTGCTCATGTAAGAGTTATGCAGCAATTGAAATTTTGTAGATGATTTGCCATCCTATCACACGGGTGTTAATGATCATCTGTAACGTTTTAATGATGACTGATCGTTTTGACAAACGATCATGTTTTGTGCGGCCTCAATGTCCATGGTCTCCACTGAATGATAATCAATTCTTTCGTTACTAAAATATTATCATAAATATTGCAAAATTTACTTGAAGATGGTAAACATTAGCCTTGAAGCAAGTCTTTAAAGAACTTCATACTTAGATTTTTTAGTGTCATTTGTGTGCTGTTATCACCCGCAATAAACTAAATATGATTACAAATTTCAAAGTTTTTTTTCGGGATTCAGCATGCTGCTTATTTGGTACTGCAATAAAGAATGAACGATGAAACGTAGCATTTAAAGGTGAAGGGTTTTCTTCAAACTTCAGATGAGCCGTCGGAGTTATTTTATCGAATGTCCTATATGATAAAGATACCGATGATATTGTAAAATGTATTGACAATAAAAGACAAAAGATCATGTTTAGAGTGAGCATCATTTAGATTGTGATCACATTTTTGCGCAAATCCCAAAAGTTCTTATGTTGAGCTTATCATATTTGATTCCAAGTTAGCTCGATTTTAAATTCTTTATCACTATTTTATAACAAGATCTTCATACAATTGATGTTTTTACATTGTTTATATGAACGATTTGAACACATTTTTATTCTTCATTGTTATTATGAACTTGTCTAAGGATTAGTCAAGTAAACCGACTGATTTTTGAACACATTTTTGTATGCAGGCAATTATAGGGAAATCCTGAATTATATGAAACAAATTCGAGAAATGGTAAAGACGAACCTCGAAAACAGCTCAGGAAATTTTGCATTGCCTGTTTAAGCAGTAAGAAATGCGGCAGCGTGTAAGTGAATATACAATTAGTGCTTTACTTGGCTATGTCATCCATCATTTGATAATTGCATTTCCTAAACCATGAATATAATTTCCAGTCACATTACATATCATTATTCTCCACATTTTCCATGACCAATGCCAGCAAATTATCCACCAATAACAATAATGGTCATTTGGGGGATTTTATTTGATAGGAAATTATCTGAATATATTGGGGAACTGATTTCTCTATCGTTTGATGCATAAAATAGTGCAAACTTCTAACGTTCTTGTACATGTACCATCAACATCCAAACTTTATCGTTTAATGCAAATCTTCGGTAAGTAAGTGAATCGTAGTGAATTATGGAGACGTTATAAAAGTAGCAAACACTAGTTTGAAAGATGAATGTAAATGAATTCAATTTAGAATATCCTATTGATCAGAATTTCCGACCAATGCTAGCATAAATGCAATTTTCCAACATTATATCAAGTTTAACGCATTTTAGAGCTTCTACCTAATGAAGTTTTTATCGAAAACAACTAGAATCATCATCAAAATATATCATCAAAATATATCAAAAGATACAAGTTGTTTAAAACCATTTTTTTCAGCTATAAACCAAAACAATGTGATTGTTTATTATAATTTATTTAATCTTGTTAACTCCCTTAACCAGTTCATAGCGCTTAATTATAGCCACACGTGCAGGTTCTGTCTATTCCTGCATATTTTTTTTCCAAACCCCCAAAACACAAAAGCTGTTACTATCGCAACAAAGCAATCGGCGTAGGCACGAACAGAACCTTCGCGCCCTGGGTGTTATTTGCATCAATGCTACTGTTAGAGCAAACAACAATAACAAAAAACAACTAACAAACTCCTCCTGCCGGTCGATTTTCGACTTTACAAAATTGCATGATGGGTAATCTTTTTATTTAGACTAACTGCGCCCGATGGCTGACGGTACGCAATGCTCATCAAACGATGGTGGTGGTGCTGCTGGTGGTACTGGAAGTGAGTATCGAAAAGTGGCATCTGGCACCGAACCGAACCCTGCCCAGCAGCCGTCGCTGTATTCGCTATTATTCTATTTTGTGTATTCCACCAGAAGCACTAATAAACAAACCACTTCCACCTTCCCGTGCTTGCCTCCCCGTATCCGCAGGCCCATATTACGCCACCGCCCTACTAAAAGCACGTTGCGTTGCGTTGTTTGCAGTTTTTGACGCGCTCCATGTCAATTCTGACAGCTCGCTAAGGGGAAAATTGGGCGAGGGCAGAGGCCCTCTGCGTTGCCGGGAGAACCCATTTTTAGTCCCATTCCCCCGTGTCTCTTTTCAAGAGCCCATCAAGGGGTAGAGATAGTACAACACAGGCGCGGCTTAGGCAATGGAGCGACCCCGAAAAGCATCCAGCTGCTGCGAACGAATGCCCTGTTTCTGATTGGTGCTGGTGCCGCCGATGCCTGTTGTTGGCGTTTAGGATAGTGTTTTTAGTTGTTGTGTGCTTATTCTCGAACAAAAACCTTACACGGTACGATTTTATCGCAAAACCATTCGCGTATAATTACAAAGCCGTCGTGTAACAAACAAAAAAAAAGCGGGATGATATTTTTCACACACGAGGTTCGAAATTTCACACCATCCAAACAACACAACTTCGATATTGAGTTTTGTTTGAGTTTTTTTTGTATGTTGTGGCTTGTTTTCCCCCTATTTGCCATCCTTACGCTTCCTTTTCTGGTCCTTGCTGCTTGTGGCTGAGAGGCCTAAAGAGCTTCTGTAGATTTTTTTTTTCCTTCTGTGTTGCTACTGTTCTGAAAGCTTCTCGAACAGCAAAAGGTACATCCATTTTGACACCTTTTGGGCCCTTTTGGGAAGTGTATTTTCGTCCCGAAGAAATACGCGTGTTGTTTACATGACGGGTCCCGATGATATCTTATTTTCCTATTACAGCCGTCCGGTGACGTGGTGAAAGCATGGCCCACTTGTTTATGTTTTTCTTTGCCAGCACAAAACAACGGCTCGAGGTAACAAAGGCAGCCGTTTGGACTGCCACTTGAAAACGAGCAGCAGGCCCTGACGGGAAGGGGAAGGATGCAGATTTTTGGTAACGCATCGAGAAATGCGGTTTTTGAAGGAATCGTTTTTGTATCGTAGTTTTCTTACCTTTTTTTCCCACCCGCTCTCTTACTCTCCCTCTCTCTCTCTCACCCTCTCTCTCTCTGTCTATTTCTCTATCCCTTTGAAAGGCAGTTATGTTCGTGAGACCACAAACATCGATTGTTGCCAGCTCGTTCCAGTTCCCTTTTCCTTTGAAAGCGCCTCTGTTCCTTTATTTATCAATTCAGGCTTACCGAGCTGCTTTTATTTTCGCCCATTTCACTTGAATCAGCATTCAGTGGCGGAGTAAACTTATCCTTCTTCGTTCTGCGCCTCTCCATCCAGCGGACGGACATTCGGCGAAATTGTATGGCGAAAAATTCCCACCTTCCTATCGCAAAATTGTCCCATGCTCCCATTTTCAAAACCTCATTTACCGTTTGCATGTATATTATCGGTACATTTTTTCTTCTTTCCACAGAAAAGCGAAATTTTCCATAGATTTGCACATTAATAGCGAAAAACCGCTTGCCGTGTTGCCAGATTTTCCTTTCCTTCCCGGTCCCCGGGTTGTTGACGAGAAAATACGCCTTTTTCCTATTCATGCTATTCATCACAAAACTGATTTGATCATCATCATAATCATCATCGGTTCCATCCCACCTTTCCACCTGTCCCCAACCCACCTCGCCATCCCTGCCTATCACGAGCTCCTTTGCATTCGACCGAGGAACCGTATCGTTTCGTTAGTTCGACATCTTCGTTAGTTCGTTATCGTTACCCGGGCAGCTCGTTATCAGCTATGGTTTATCATTTGTCATTATCTCGGAAAACCTTTTTTGCTTTCTGTTCTTGTGCCTTTCCCGTTCCTTCTTCTTCTCCTCTCCACACTACCAGGCGCCACTGGTACTGGGAACTTTCTGTTGGAGTAGTTCAATTTTTCGAATTCAAATATGGTTTCCGTGAAATTGTCGGTTTCTCTCCTGTTCTTCATCATGTAGCATTCAAATTTCAAAGAGAGAGAGAGAGAGAGAGAGAGAGAGAGGGAAGGAAAAACAAAAAATACATTTATATCCCCTCCTCTCCCCTTCCATCGGCAATCATTATGCAAGGAAAGCAATCAGCATTCATCAGCATTAATTTTGCGTTACATTTGCGAAAAGGGAAAATAAACCATTATCACCATCACTAACGGGCACTGGGCATTACTTGTGGGCTTTTGTTGTGCATTAACACGCGAATAGGGATTTTGTCATACAAATGTTGCCAGAAAATTTCTTTGGATGCAGCTACGTTTTGAACTGATTAATAGAAAAATCCAATGTCTTGCTTATAGTGGTAATTATTTTGGGACTTTTTTCTACAGTTCCATTAAGCTGCTGAGCATTTCTTTGGGAGTATTTAATAAGATGTTTTATAACAATGCAAATAGTTTACAAAATATAGTTGCATATCTTTCACTTACTTATTTTCATTTTAAAATACGACCTCATCCGGTTATAAAAGGAGTTAGATATGGTATTTTTTTCTCTTCTACCATTTCCATGATAAAATTCCACAACAAAAAAATTATAAATTATGTTCTGTTGCACCTTTTACTACTCCTGTTAGCTGGTTTTAACTCCTTGCGTCTTATGATATCTAAATTAATCTGTTATTTACGTTCGAATGTTGCACTGAATGAAGACATTTTCTGTCGACTTTGGCGTCGTTATAAAATTCAAATAATTTATTTCTTGATACTAAAACTAGGATCAATCATGCTTGTATCTTTTTACCTATGATTTCAACTAGAAATACAGGTGTCCCCCGAGATACGACTGTATTTCGGACCGAAAAAATGTCCTAAAGCAAGGCGTAAGTTGAAATAGTCGTAGGTCGAATATCTGTGAATGTAAAGTTTATAACCGAAATTGAAGAGTCGGAATCTATGAAATCGTATATTTTATTAAAAATAATGTACGATAATGTATTAATTTTCCTCCAAAAGCCGTTTATACGACATAGATATTCAAGATCGGGGAGTTGTGGAATCTGAGGAA
>KI919779.1:0-33403 GCA_000473525.2 Anopheles melas | reverse complement strand
TGTAAAAAAATGTAGTTTGAATGTCAATTGACATTCATCTTGTGAATCCCGAATTGCCTGGTGCCTTTACCAATCGTAAGTGACTGAAAATTAAATATTTTCACTTGGCCAGTGCGAAAATCAGTGTCTTCTTACTGGAGTACACGAATTTAAAAGAAAAAATGTTAGAAAGGAGAAGGCGATGTAGTGCACTTCAAAATGAAAGTCAAATGAATGTCGCCAAAACATGTCGTCGAATCAAACGACAGTTTTTGACATGACTGTAGAATGAAAGAGTGAAAACTGAATGCGAAGCTTCAAATCGTGTCAAGGTAGGCAATTTCATATCGAAGAACGTCACCGCTAACTACACTGGTCGCAACATTGCCGCCCAAATATCAGGAATTGTTTTGCAAACCTCATACTCTCACTCTTGCAAACGTTGTAATCCGCGACTTCCTGCCCTTGGATTAGCAGACATCCGTGACCAGACCCTCAGTGCGGACAGAACATGCATGAGCATGACCATGTGCAATTGTAAATAATCCGTGTATCGAAAGCTGTAACATCGTGGTGTTGCGACTGCAAAACACCTTTCGCGACTGGTTTTTGTTTTATCAGTCAATAAAAATCTAAAATGCAAAGATTAAACACAAATCGATAAGCGCACGATAATTCGTAAACGATAAAGTTGTTGATTTGGATGCCGAATCTCGAAACCTACGGCACCGTATAAAGCGCCTGTTTCACTAGACTGAGGAAGTTATTCACAGATATCCATTCCTAGAAGCAACAGGTCGTTGACGAGATTTTAAAACATTCAAAATGAAGCTTCTTTTGGTGGTGCTTTTTGCAAGCGTAAGTACTTTGAGTGGCAAGAAAATGAGTAAAGCTTTAGTTTTGTAACATTTTTCCAAACATGATGCTGTGCAGGTTGCTTGGGCCCAGCGTCCACTAACGGTGGCTGTGATCGATAAGATGTACCAAGTGTACCCGATGTACCGTCAAATCCAGGACTATGTGATCAACCAGGTGGCGGATGCACGTATGGCGAGTTCTGCTCGAATCGACGAATTCCACAGAGACATCATTATGATAAAGAGTAACTACCTCGCGACCTCCATCAGGCAGGAGCAGGATTTGATAACCCAGATCAATGGCCAACCGCTTTCCGTCAATCAGCAGTGTCTGAGCTTCCTTCGCCAGAGTGCTGAGGTTAACATGAACCTGGCCGGTGTGTCCTACAGTACCTGTATTACCAACGCCGGTGATTCCCTCGTAAACACCGTAAAAGATTTCTACGAGCTGCTAGACACGGACGAGGCGCGTTACGTCGGTGTCGGACTGTTTGAGGAGTTCCGCGATGAGAATGTGTTTTTCGATCCTCAGCGCATCATCTCGAAGCTGGAGAACCGCGTGTTTCGGCTAGAGGATTACCCAACGCACATCGGTAGCGAAGTGCTTGATGCTGTCGCTGGGCTCTCCAACATGCTGGAGAACATTCGGCTGAACTACATCAACTGCATGACGTTGGGCGAGCAGATGTTGAGGTCCGCGCTCCAGCTGGGATTGCTACAGCTTGAACAGACTTGCAATGGCAATTTGATTCCGGTCGCAGAAGAAGCCCCAGTACCACCTAACGTGGGTACTACACCCGAACCCACAGAGGTACCCACAGAGGAACCCACACCTGAGCCGGAGACATCTGCACCAGAACACTAAGTTCTTTCCACGAGAGAATTATAAAATGGAACACAGTTATAACTTTTATAATATTGGTGCGTCATTGGTAATAAAATATGGCTGTTTGAATGATCGATATATTTATTACTACTTTTAAAATGTGGTAATGTGTAATTTTCCTCATTTAACCGCAACCAATCATTCTTCAGCATTGCTGCTGATATCGCATCGAATGCGATAATAAAATACCTTCGAAGATAAACACCGTGTTATCTTCTCTTATTATCAATGAATAAAACGTATAGCTTTCGCTACAAGCTTTACAACGACGTCATGGATTTAACGATACCGCATTAAGCCCTCCAAAATTAGACCACAAAGATGGAATTATCTATGTTCCGGAGGATAAAATTAACTTCATAAAAAAACAATACAACGCTACAAACAACATTCACTACAAACTGCCCTTGCAGAGCTTGGTTTCGTTACGATGTTTTGACGACGTGCCGTTCTGTTGGCTCTGACCTTGCCCCTTGATCCTGGGATAAAATATTACATTAAATATGCATTGGCCCTGCAGCATCTACAGTGGTAGCTATCCCGCGTTTTATGAGCTGCAACCTGAAGCTCCAAACTGTGCCTTTTACTAAAACAGAAAGCGAGTATTTGGAATTGAAATGAGATTTTTATACCAAAGTCTTGTAATACTTGTTTGGTTTCTATGTTACTAAATACACAATCCAATTCCAATACACATCAGTTAGCATGATTTTTTCGATAATGAATGAGTCAAACTCTCCATGGAACTGAAGTATCCTCTCTTACTTCTTATACTTCGAACTGCATTGCAGGCCATCGGGAAGTTACGGCTTCCCCGGGACTGAACCAGTTGACCACGGACGATGCTATGTACGGCGACGACCGGGCCGGTCCATCGAACCCTCAGAAACGTGGAGGTAGGCGAAGATTTAAATGATGATTGTCTAGCGAAACTTCATTGAAAGTGTAACTCACCTGCCGGCGCTCGGTTTGCTTCCTGTGCAATTCAAACTCATTTCCATTCGTCTCTCTCCCGCTTCTTTCTCTTTCCAGTGAATCCGCTGCTCTATCGGGAGGCCGAACTTCGGAACGACTTTTCCGGTAATTCGATTCCCCAGAACGGAGTGTGGGAAGATGTGGACTTACCGCTGCCGGGGATGCCGTATCCGTTGGAACTGTTCGATGCACCCATCGAGCCGGGTCCTTTCGACCGGTTTAACCAGCAGCAGCAGCAACAGCGGACGTACGACGTACTGCAGAACCTGCTGAGCCGTCAACCTTCGCCGTACAATCCTCTGTTCATTGGCAGACCCGTGTCCGGTGGGTACCCGGTGAGAATGCACGGTTCTGGCGGTGCCTACGGTACGGAACGGAAGAAGCGTACTTTGGCAACTGGGCCGGCGAAATCGTATTCCCATCAGATGCGGTAAGTGCAGGTGGTAGTATTTATCTTGCGGAGTGAAAGTTTTAAACGAATTTTTAACAATAGTTTGAATTGGCTGTGGGTTTGCCTGGTAGTTGCAAGATGGTTTGTTGCTCGAGTTAAGTGATACCGCTTGCCGAATGAATGGCTTACTTTAGTGGTGGAACATTGGCTTCATATAATTAATTGCTTCTGTTTGGAGTTTTGGTTCAATTGTAAATAATGATTTGATAGATTTCGGAATAGATTTATTTTATTTCTTTAAATTGAGGCATAACTATCCTTCTTCATATAACTTACTAACGTATAACTTCTTCATAAATAACTTGCTGATTTGTTAGAAAAACTAAATTACCGCATATTTGCCATTATCCAACATAGCTTCATTTAAGTGGAAAGCTTCATCTCCCATGGATGATAAAAATAGTCATTTAAGGGACTCTTTCAGTTTCCTTTTCCATGTCTCTTAACCAATTTCTTTCGCATTAAAGAAAGCTAAGCATTTTGTTTTGCGTAAAGTGACCGTTTTCCCACAGCCACTTGAATTGAGTTAAATTGATTTTATACGATATTCTTCCAATCTTTAATGTCTTTCAAAGACAATGCCAAGAGAATTATGGCTCGCATCGTGATGTAACATTTCCTATAAAGTCAGTAATCGATGTTGCTGTACAACCATCCTGGATTGGTCTTGCTTGTCCTTAGCATTAGCCTCAATCAGTAGCAAAACAAACCTCGACCACTGGGACATAGTAGGGACAAATGGTACACAGACGCCCTCGTGCGGTACGGCATCGTTTGTCAATAAATTGTACGGTGCGTTTGCTTTCTCGAGGGAGGTGATGCTCGGCAGTGAAAGAGGCATATCGGAAACAAACATAAAAGAAACTGTGCAAAAATCGCCAAACACAATTCTCGAGGGGCATCGTTGTACCGTTCGATTTCATTACAAGTTCCTTAAGTCACAACTCGATGGCGTACACTAGCTTTTTCCTAGACTGAATTGCTTTTTTTGCTGAAATTTTTTTTCTCAATTTTATGATAATTTAATCGTACTAGGCGTATGTAAGCTATGCATCTAAACTATCAATTTAAAGCTTTATTGCTTCAATACGTTTTGCTCTATGATTTTCCACACAATCAGATTTGCGTGTGTAATCGTCCGACGTGTTATTTTCGGGAGACCCCCCCCCCCACCCCCCGATCGGGCGGCATTAGGTCACCAAAGGACGGCGAGAGAGGTTTCAAAATTATCTTTTTCTTTGCCACCCTGTGTCGTACTGTATTCAATTGACGTCAATCATTTCACCACCTAGTTGCGGGCTGAAATTGTATTCTTTTTGTTGCTTTCGTTCGTTCGTAGCTTTCCAAGAGCCAAAATATGTCAAACGTCCTTTCGAACAAATGTGACCGAACAGGTCGCACTTACCGCTGTCCCTGTTGACTCCTGAGCTGACACTGTTGCTAGCTCGTCGAAAGTTTGCCGTTTTCATTTTTTTATTTCATACGCCCCATTGAACAAAATTCTTTAGAAGAGTCTGATTTATGCTGGATTGAAAAAGGAAAAGGAAACATATTCCCCCCCTCCCCCCTCATATGCCCTGCCCCACATTTCGTCAATGATATGCAGAGCTGTAAGATGGGGGATGGCCTCATGATGGCAAAATATAGGATGCAGATCGCATTAATATTAATAATCTTCCGAGCATCGCACAGTAGGTGATAAGTGTGCTGCTCTTATCGCTGTGGTGGTGCAGTGCGAGACGAAAATAAGAAAACACTATGTTTACTGATTCCCATCTCATCTGATGGGAGGGAGACAAAACATATGAAAAATGTTATGAAATTCAAAAACTCTACTCCAGCGGTGTACTAAGAAACCAATTTGGAGCCAACCTCCCGTTTCGACACGATACAAACATCCGGACGTTGATTTATTCCGTGAAACATCATTAGCAAGTGGTGACGCTGCTTTCGCCACGTGGAAGCGATAGTTGATAGTTATTTTATTTGTCTTCTGTCCTATCCTTAAAGCTTATGGAGTCAACCGAACCGAACGCGACGGATAAGTGATGCAAATTGATGCAAATAATCGGCATCTGAAAACAGAGCGAGGCACCGATTTGTTGATGCCCGTGCACAATTGTTTAGAATCAATCAATGCAAACGAGCGCGTGTCAAGCGTGTGTCATGAATGCAAAATTGTAATTTAAGCTGTGCTGTAATTTAACTTTCATCAACAAAGCATTCGGAAGGAGGGAGCTGCAGCATAAGCCTTTTTAAGTTGTTTAAAGACGATAATATTAGTTTCGATGCGATATCCCTGTCATCATGCTGATGAGTAAGTATTTTGTAACAATTACCAAAAAATCAACAACTGTCCAAAAGTATGTTAAAGTGTCTCCAAGGCTTTCTGTTTGTGTATGCGCGTTTGTGTGTGTGTGTGTATGTGTGTGAATTTGTTGCAAAGCCAAGATTTAAAAGTCCAACATTCCTTATCCATCGTGCGAACGAACCCGACGCTCGAAATCAACGATAACTGCCACTCGAAAACTTGGGCTTCCTCTTTTTCCTCCTTTTGGGTCCATTCAACTGAAGTAAGGTTAAGCTTACCGCACTTACTACAGCAGAGACAGAGAGAAGAAGAAAGAGACATAGATAGATAGAGAGAGACAGAGAGATTGCGAAAGCGTGACGGGTTTTAAATATTGCTCCTAAATGCGAAACGAATTGTGTCGGAGGGCAGGAACGGTTCCATAAAATCGAATTCTTGTCATCGGTAGCTTGTTGCCGCTTGCGATGCTGTGGCTTTCCTACAAACTCATACGCACACACGTATGTATGGTAGGCTGCAGCAAGTAAAGAGGCTTTACGGATGCTTCGTTTTTCCAAGGGAGCAATGTTTGGATGGCAGCGGTACCAGCAATTCTACCTCTATCGTTTCATCGCTTGAGAACCATTTTGATAAGCAACAGGAACCTTCTCGCGCACATGCTGGTAAGCTGGAGGGGGAATGGGAGAAGAGACGCAAGTGCCTGACGTACGCTTTGCATTCCGATCGCATTCCACAGTGGCAGCCATATGGTACGGTAGCAATAGCCTGGCATTGGTAGAAGAATTTAAAGACTTCGAGTAAATCGATCCCAAAAACGTCCGATTTTACAACATGTCGGTGGTTGTGTATGTTTTTTTCGCCTCCTCTCTTCTTCTTCCTGTTGATATTGTTTGATCCTGAACGGATCTGTTATCTGCCCTACCAGCCCTCCCCCTCCCTCCTACCTCATGATCCATCCATACAAGATTTAAGCTTCGTCTCCAGGTGCAACTTATCCTTATACGCAAGGATTTTAGCGAACATGTTTCGTCAGTATCCAGCATCACCGTAGGCATCCGATCTGACATACACGAACCTTGTGCTCTAAAACTTTCTGCGAGGGTAATGAAGATTTTGGGTAGCATTTCACCGGTGCAAAGCTTTGTATGACCGTCAAACGTACCGATGGGGTGGCATATTTCGTCACAATCGTCAGTACTACGCCGTCGAACACGTCAGCAGTTGTTTGGGCAACCCAATTACAGCACCTTCTGTGTGCCAGTCTCATATCACGGCACTAAATTTGCGGATGATTGACTTTTATATCCCTTCCATTGCGTCATGACCCCATTGTGTACGCACGAGCTGATTGTTTTGTTGTTCCATTCTCAAGACTGCGGACGAATCAGGAAACCTTTCGAGTAAATTAAAAGAAACACACACACTCAAACACACAAGGAACATTAGCAATACTCCACGAAACAACTATTATCTCTCCCTTTTTGGCTGACTGGGTGATGATAATTAAGAGCTTCATTTGAATTCATTAAGTGATGGAAAGTTGCAGAAAAAAGCAGCCTCCCTGTTAGCAAACGCGAAGTCAGAAACAGACGGTACGAATTAATACAACTACTCGTAGGCTGCGAACGACAGGCAACAGGAAGGATGGAACTTTGCTGGTAGTCCGATAAAAATATGCAAAACACTGCCCCCGGAATGTCTGCACAAAAGGCACACAAACGCACCATTATCGGTAAATCCTGGCTCGAGCAGCAGCAGCACCACAATCACCAGGCGTCTCCATCCATTTCGCAACAAGCTACTAGTTGTTGTTGCTGGGATAGTTGTTGTTGCCGCTTTGCATGACCGTGCGTTAGAAAGAAAGCCGTGCTGTAATTATGGAGCGTGAATGGAATCACGTTCACCTGTCGGTGTGTAATTGATTAGAAATATTAATATTATTTTCTCCTGACATACACGGGTATAGGTTGAGATGTAAAATGAAACTGCTCTGGACAGGGATGAGCGAATTGTTGAACAATGAATAATAGATACGCTCAATGCTAATACTTTATATTAGTTAATGTGTTGCATATTGTTGTATTTTTTCAATAAAATCTCTTGCTTTCCTTTTTGAAGTCGTATCACTTTGCAGATGCAAGCCTTGATTATCTAATGGTTAGTGCTATTGTATTCATGTCTGAAGTGTAAAGTTTGTGAAGTGAAGTGTAACACCAAAACTCAACTCTTCTAGAATATATCCCTTATGAGTTCCCAATTGCTCCTTTTCGTTCGGTTTGTTCAACTGTATTAGGGAAAAGTTAACACGCTCCCTTTCCTTTTCGATGCCCCATAATCATCATTCGTTGGAAGCAAATGGGACAAAATTAGACACCTCTGTCTGTCACGAAGAGGGTGTACATGCAGATGCACCCAATCCTGTCAAGAGTCGTTGCCAAATGTTCGGAGGTTTATTTTTTGCTGGAACTGTTTGTCGTTTTTCTTCCCAAAAATGCAAATCACACAAAACAGTGAATGCCTTTTTTCTTTTTATTTGACCGACAGTATACTCCAACTTCCTTTCTCTGTCTCTGTCTCTGGGGAAATCAACAAAGCAACCGACCGCAAGCCAAGCCCTTCTCTCCATTGGTTCCGCTGTTTTTTGTTCCTTCCCACTGGTCCCACCTGTTGTTGGCAAAAAGCATCTCGAACGACATACTCAAGGAATGCAACAAAATAAAGAGAAAACAGAAAGCACAGTACTACGTCCTTCTCTATCCACTAATGGTGCTACCGATGGCGGCTACCATCATAACTCGTGCACAGTGGTGTAAGTAAATGCATTTTCTCTTGTTGTGTGTGCTTGGTGCTTGGGGTGATTTTCCTTTTATGTCACTACACCTCCTCCTAGATCCGGGTGTCAATCCGAGACGGTGTCCACACGCTCGAGTGTCTTTTAGGGCATTGCAGCATGTACATAATGCTGTTTATGGTAGTCACATAACGTACGCGTCTGGGCGAAATGATGGATATTGGCCACATGGTTTCACACTTTTACACAGTGCCAAGATATGTTATTCCCGATAGTTGAAGTTGATGCTCTCTTTAAAGATATTTGTGCGTTTTGTTTTTAAATGCAGCAAACATAAATTTATAAACCCTTCCGACACATACGGAAACATGATTTTAATCTTCTAGTACGTCACAAATGTTCCCCTAAGGTACTTGCGATCGATTTGAGCCCTCTAACTGCTGCAGTTTCGTACGTACAAGAAGAGCGTACTATAAGCGTAAGTTCACCCTCAAATAGGATTACTATTCCCTGTTGCTCTCCGTTCCTTCCTTGCTTCATCCATCATAACATACTCTGCAAGATCCGGTCAAGTGGAATACAAATATTTACATCCCCTTTTCCCCCTGAGCTTCGATCGATCGTAAATTATGATTCCCATCAACGCCAACGAGCCAAATCGAGTGCACTTGATCTATCTGACCGGATCTTCCAGTTCAGTGTGGTTTACGTTTAGGATTGGGACCGGTTGTGCCACTTGCCCATAACCAAACAGCTTTATCGGCACAAGCGTTGAGTCTGATGGATGGAAGCGGCGTAGCCAAACAGTACGATTGCATTGCCATTTGTTACCTTCCCTATTACCCCTTTCCAATGTCGAACAACGAGGCCTAATTATTCAGCCACCTAGTGATATATCATTTCTAATTAGCGAGTTAGTTAATTATCCATTGCCTGGCCGAACCGTTTCGTTGACGACACCGTTCGCGTTTTTGCGAATACAGTGCAGTATTCCCGCTGCGAAGAAGCGCGCTGGCAACCGATGATGATGATAACACGAGGAAGAAGAAGGATGATGGAGTTGTCATGATGGAATGTAGTTCGTACTTTCTGCGTGGTGGCTGGGCAGGAACCATTAGCGTTCGGTAGTAGCATCGCAATTCGATTACAGGAGAAAGTGAGCGCGTAAATTATGTAATTTGCAGCAACAGGTTGACAAGGTTGAGAGAGGAAAAATGTATCAGGGGGTGTGACAGGTGCAGGTGGGAACGAACCGACAATTCTGAGTCACTTTTCCATATGGAAATCCTCAAGGAAATAACCTTGAAAGATGGTTTCGAAATTTCCAATCCGCTGCGCTTGCTGTGACGATAACCTAAAATAGGTTCACATCGTTCATTGGGTTTATAATTTAAAACACTTTTCGCACAACAAACTACCGAAGCTGCTAACGCTGTAAACGTAATCGAGGCAAAAAAGGAAGGTGACCCGCGCTCAGAATACAATTAGTAGCCACTCTTGATCAAATGTTGTGCCACAAGGTGGAGCTTTTGCGCCTCTCAGTCCCGGTTTGCGTACCTACCTGTGTTACTGTTTTTGATAACACTTTGCATAAGTGGTTGAAAAGAAAACCCGCCATAACCCAAAAGCGTAATTTCGGTTGACGCCCTTTGTCTGCTGCTTGCACCTCGAATTGTCCCGTAGGGAGCTATGGCAATTAGCTTTGCCGGATTTTTTATGGGATAAGAAAACGTTAGAACTAATGTTTTTGAAGTTATGTAAATGTTTTAAGTTTGTTGTAGAAAGTGTTAATTCAAAAGCAAAGCATAATCGAAATACTATACTTAACTAAATGCGAATTTTAGTGTAACGTGCCATCTAGTTGGAAATCGAATAACTACATGTATTTTTTCATTGTACATATTAATAGGAGAAACTAATATTAATTTTAATTTAAATAAATTGCTTCCATTTTCTAGTACAACTAAGATTATCGTGCATTACATAATTGACTCATTTGTCGTGCTCAAGCTAATAGCACTTTAATACATCTACACTATATTCACAACAAAAACGATAACCGCCATTAGAAAATCGCTTTGTGTATTTTTCGTTGGTTTCTTATGCGCTTTACTACCGGTGCCGGATTACTGAGTAATGACAGCACAAACGTGAAGTGGATTACGTTTTGTTTTTGCTCACGCTCAACTAATGTCCTTGACTTTGATTTGCGATGTTTTGCTTTTGATTTTACTATTAACGGTAACATTTTATTTTTATTTCGCACAAGAAGCAATTTTAAGCAATGCGGACTGCTGGCTTTGCAGATTTTATCGCAAATGACCGTAATTTCACGATTGATGCTCGTTTTTATCGGAGCATATGCCTGAGAAACTAAAAAAGACTAATACAATAACTCCCTTGAGGGATATAAAATAAACACCATACGACAGTAAATAGAACCCGTCGAAAACTAACTTTACGCCATGGTGTGTTTGCGCGCGCGTGTATATGTAAGGAGTTTGTACAATCTTTTCCCTTTTCAAGCACAAGCAAGAAACAATTCCACGACGGTTACCTCGTGGGTTTAAATTATTCGTTGCGAAACGATTTTGCTTTTCGCGTTCGTGCGTTTCTCATTCGTAACGGTTCGGTGCGGTACGATCGATGATACGGTGGGCTTGTTGTGAATTGATTTTTTAATTGAATAACAACCAGTTTCTGGTACTCCATTAGGATGCAGACATTCGAACTCTGTACAGGTGAAAACATTGCCATGGGAGGTCATAGAGGCAAACTGCCTACCAACACATCGGACGGACAAGGACTTTCGGTTGCGCGCGCTCATTGTTGATGCATCTCGTTGATATCGCACGTTCTGGTAATTGGGTTTCATCAATCTGTTGATAAGTGAGGTCGTTAACAGGACACTATTGGCGTTGGGGCGTCGAGGCAACAGACCATTGGGCTTTTTGTAAGTAATAGCGGTGTCCTGAGATGCGACAAGATTGTATATCCCGCAAGGGGATTACGGTGCAATTATTCCTGAATCAATGCACTGTTAGAGGATCGAAGCGTGAATGTGCGTTTGGCAGGAAAGATACCCTCAGAAAGCTGTTCCGATGTTGTATATCGGTCGGTCTAGTGGCATCGTTTCGGGATACAATTAAATGGCAAATCGATCTGTTTTGTATTATGAGCATGAGTGTTTCTTTTTGCGAGCCAATTTGACAATGTAGTATAGCACAAACATCCTTCGAAAGATGTATAAAATATAAAAAACTACCATACACACTTACATCTCTCTATCAAAATGCCTTATCATTATTATTCTAGGTCCAACCATGTTGTCGTTCACACCACACCAAAAAAGAAACGAACATTTCAACCCTAAAATCCAAGTGCTGCAAGAGGCTAGACAACGATTTCTTGATCACAGTGACCGAACAGACGTTCCGCATTGTGTGTGTGTGTGTTTGTGTGTGTTTCGTGGAGAATAACACACTTGTTATCACACTAATGAACCTCTATGGGGGACACGAAAGGGTCACCCATTTCTTCTTCGTCATCCTTCCCTGATTGTACCCTACAATAGCTAGCATTGTGTGTTTATCTGTAAAGATATCATCCACCATCACTACTGAATTACACAGTACAGTAATTAGATATCTTAAAAGACATGTTATCGTAATGCATGACGGCAATGGTGCTTATGGGGAGAAAGTTTGTTATTGGAAAAGGTGCCATTTTTGTTTTGCTTTCCGTATCTCAAGACCCAAGCTTCCCCTTGCATGCATCCAAGCTGCCCTTATTGCTTCGAGTGCAGACAGCGGTGTTTGCACTAAACCCATTAACCTTTCAGCACTTTTCCAAGGATTGGTTGGCAAGGTGTGTGTTATGCTGTGATCAATTATCACACCAAGAAGCGTCTTAACTGTTGTTTTCCAACACCAACGCCACAGCACGATGTATAATGTCCTAATTAAAACGGAGTCATCTTGCAACAGAGCAGCACGCGAGCACACTTGAGTGAACAGATTTCCAGCTATTAGTTTGTTGGTAACGAATCAAATGATCGGCTGTGCTAACCAAGCAGGTGCTTTCTGTCCAACACACTGCCCATTTTCATGAGTGGGAAGGGCGTATGCCGTGACCCCTCTTCTTCTCGTTACGGATCGAAGACGATTGATCCCATTCTCTGCCCTGATTCGCTCCCATCATTGCTCCAGTGACAGTGCCAGTGGATAGCTGGACAGCAAATCTAGAATTGAATTAAGGTACGGCCATTTGGTCGGCCCCTGGTCGGCCCATCGTAACACGACATGATAACGCTGCGGGATTCCATTATTGAACCACACTCCACTCGGCAATCGAATTAAATGTTCATTTCGGCAGAAAGGCTACCAGGTTTTTCAGTGGCACGTTGCTGCTGCTGTTGACGTTGTGCCTTCCTTGTGCCATCCATTGCAAAAGAGAATGTCACTTTTATTGATGAACTCAGATTGAAGCTAGAAACCATTTGAAAGATGGACTTTCGAGGGATGAGAAGGACAGTCGAGAAAGATCACCTGTGGAGTGAATTGATGGATTGCTTTGCCCAAGGTGATGAAGTTTTTTTTTTACTATAAGGAACGAAGTGAACGAATTGCTATAGCTTAGGTTGGGTTACATTATTCCATACATACACATAATCTCCTACAGAAGCTTCACACATGTCATGCCAGAAACACATGTGGTTGAAAGATTCCTCACACGCCTGTTGTTCGTAAAAAAGAATCATTTTTAGTATAAAGTTTTTAAAGCAGCTTTGCAATCCACGTCCAATGTCCTGCCGTTGTCGTTCTCGTCGTCCAAATCCAGTTTGCGGGATTGATACCTATGTGTGCTTCCTATCAGTGATTGCATTACAATGCTGGTAATTAATTTCGACGGTTTCAAGTGGAGCTGTAGTGTCAGTATAAGCTAATGTTTTCAGGAACATTAATGAAAACCAAACCAGCATAAAGCTGAGAGAAGCTCTTGAAAGCTGTTCGTGATGTGATTTTATTTAATACATAACTGACGCATCTCTTCCATCTTCAAAAGGCTCTTTGAATCCCCTAGTGGGATTAATTATTAATTATAACCAAAAGCAATACCACTCACGTGAGTTTTTTTCCTACCATTTTCACGTTCCAGCTTAAAGCGCAGCACGGGTAAGTTGTCACCAGCTGAAGTGTTCTCGCTGCTTACGCTGATGGATTCACGCGATCCCTACCGACCGCTATCACCCCTGCCCGAGTACATCTCGGACGATCAGGCGAACGATGTGTTGGCCTACGCTCCAAATGGAATGTATCCGGACGTTGCACTACCGCTGGCCCTGGAGCAGCTGCTCGGAGCGCGAGGTGGTGGCGGTGCAGGTGGCGATGGTTACGCGTATGATGATGCTGGCGAGTGGATGAATGGTTGGACGGAACCATCGGTTGACTACATGGGTATTCCAATGACCGATTTGGATGCGCTTGGTGCGCTTAACGATGGCAAAACCGTGGGCTCGATCAATGGTAAGCGTTGTTACTTAATCTAAGCAGCAGAAATGGAACAGAACTAAGCACTATCAGCTATATATACATTGTAACACACTTCCAATCCACACTGAAAGCCAATCCATACTATTGCAACACATTCAGCAAATCAAGTCATAGCATAACAACATACCCGGAAGATTTCAGGCCATTCCGTACATATAAAAACAATTGTGACACATTTATTGAAAACACCCGAAACACACATAATAAGTAAATAAGGCGTTACTGTAGCAAACTAGGTGAACCGAAACGTGACAGGATTAAAGAACGTGTATGTACGATCATCATATTACACAAGCTAAATCTGAAAAAGTACCAGATTGCATTTTGCATACATTTAGTCGTTTTCTTCCATTTTTGTTCTTGTGTCCGCCAAAGTCAAAGCAAATTTCCTCTAATTACTTGTTTTCTTTTAGCATACATGCCGCAGAAGCGCTTTATGGTGTCGAAGAAAAAGCGTAGCGTGACGCAGGCACCTTCTCCAGCAGCCGTCGTCGGTTGCAACCCGGGCGATGCATCATGTGGCGCTCAGTCGCATCAGCAGGGAGGCATCATTCAAGCGGCCGCCTAAAGCATCACATCCCCAATACCGATACATGCTCATTTTGAGAGAAAGGACCCGTCCTGGACGCACACAAAAAAAACATACAAAACATGTCCCAAGGCTCACGAAATACCGGATACTACAAAAATCAATGTACCATATGTGTTAATTATTATTGTACTTACCAATTATTGTAACGCATCTAATCATTTCTAACGATACACAAGCAAGAATCGAAGAAAACCCCTTTTTCCCCATTGATGAGGCACATCACACAGCGCTGCTTTTGATAGAACTCGCTGCTCCAGGGCATCTCCCACAAAACGGATGACACGACATGAGTAGCAATTCCATCTTACCTTTCACCGCTTTGTCTAAGTTGCACCGCACTGTTGTTTTAGGATAAAATGGAGAGGTACATTGGCAGGTTTGGAAGTCACGCTTAGGCTCACACATTAAGCATTTGCGTGTCTTTCGAATAGCTGCCGTTACGTTCGGTGGACATTTCGTTTCGTACCACTATGCAGCACAAACAGTTTTCAACAAACGAGGCGGTTAATTGCTGTATTGCTCTTCTTACTACTACTCACTTTTCTAGACGTTGAATGGCTACCATTGCAGAAGACATGCATGTATTGCTCGTTGTGAACTCGTATACATTACTACCACGATTAAAAAAAAATGTGAAAGGCACAGCTAAATGATGATACTGATGATGATGAAGAGAATTTAATGCATTAAAATATTCATATATTTGAGGTATATATTAATACGAAATTTACTAAGCGCATATACATGTACTACACAAAAATGAGGCTCCATTACACAGCAAGGTCGTATCTACGTAAGAGAGGCTAATGCACGTTTGGCGTATTTCATCGTATAAACTGCTTCCCCTAATTAATCGCGACGCGGATCCGCACAAACCGCGCACGCATGATAACATGACAAGAAACTGGCTCAGAGGTAAATAGTTTTTTAGGTATAGTAAGAAATCCATACCATGTATATATATATATATATATATATATATATATATATATATATATATATATATATATATATATATATATATATATATATATATATATATAACATAAACATCTATTATGAATGCATACAAAAACAAGAGGCAAAAAGTTTGACAAATTGTCGCACACGACAACACTAAACTGCATATTTATCGGACGGTGGGGAGAAAATTCCATTTCATCCATAGTATACTATCACAGCAAATTAATTACAAAAACATTTACATTAAACGAAATAAAATAAATAAAACAAATGATACCACAAAATGCAACAAACTACTACAATCAAAGTGTAACCATATACCCGTTGTGTGTACAACGGAGGAATAAATAATACAAAGAGAGAAACAACAAATACAATTTGCACCTGACATAACATAACACACAACAAACAATCAAACAACAGACACACACTTCGCTGCAGCAGCAGTACATACTGGGGCTGGAGTAATACAGGATACTTAGTCTACCTTGCATTGAACTTTTGTTAGTCCGCCGAGGACAATTGCAGAAAGAACAGGCGATAAAATGGTTGAAATGAATAATGAAACGAAACAATAGATAGAACAAACTCGAGGAACAAGGAAGCATAAAGCGAAACGTACCCTAACATCAGCCACGTGACTGTAGAAGGAAGACTTCAACTAGAGCGTAGAAAAGAAAATTTACAAAGCATGGTTCATTGTTTTAAACCCCTTTCGCTAGGTTCGGCTGGGAGTTAGCGAGGAGAAAACTATCGATGAAAAGAAGAAGTCTCACAAAATTGAGAAAGGAAAAAACCCATTAAAAATAAAAGACAACAAAACCGATGATTGATTGCGATCATTGTCGGGTTACTAGCATGAAGGAGGTAATTTTATTTGTCGTTTTGTCGATTTATTTCCTTTTCTGAGTCCTGTAGATTTCTACCAGAAACTGTATTGCGGTTTTGAGTAATTTTACGGTACGGCTCTGTTGTCAGTTGTTATCAGTTGTGTTAGCTGGTTGCGTTTAGAAAACATTTTCGAACTGATTCTCGATTGTGATTTGTAATTGTTCTTACAAATGTTCTGCATTGCAATTGAATTATATATTTTGTTTATTTAACATCTAAATCATTTCTCTACATAGCTTGAATAGCGAAACGAAAGAAAGAAATTCAAGAAATTCAAGAAAGAGTTCCAAAAAATTATTTCTTATCATTGCTTAAAATTTACTTTTAAAAAAACTTGTAATCCAAAATTTACTACGGAAATACGCGAAATGATACAAGAATGATAAAAATTATTTCAAACAATCTCAGCGACAGCCACCTTAGACACAAACCATAGACATTAGCGCCATCTATTGCAACAACAGTGTAACTAGCCAGTTTAATTGATTCGACGAACCGTTAGCAGTATGTGGAAAAATCCACGTGTTGTATACGTTTTTTTTGTAATTTAAAATAGCCTTTGTTATGTTTCGGATAAGTGAAAGAACGATTTGCCAAACAAAATTACTCTTTACTACAGTAGCTTAAGATTCAATTTAATTTCCTTTCCACGCACTAACGCTGCGCATGCTGCATTCAGTTTGATTAAACTCCTCTATCCTAAAAACAAAGAATCTCGTTTTCCCTGTTAAAGAATAACATCCTATTTACTAAAACATAAATATTGTACAAAAGCGTAACTCTCTCTCTTTCTCTCTTTCTCTCTCTCTCTCTCTCTCTCTCTCTCTCTCTCTCTCTCTCCCCCTCTCTCTCTCCCTCTCTCTCTCCCTCTATCTCTCTCTCCTTCTCTCTCCACTTCTCTCTCTCTTTCTTTTTTTCTTTCTCTCTCTCTCTCTCACTCTGTGTCTGTCTCTCTCTCTCTCTCTCTCTCTCTCTCTCTCTCTCTCTCTCTCTCTCGCTCATATTATCTCCCTATCTCTCTCTCTCTCTTTCTCTCTCGCTCTCTCTCGCTCTCTCTCGCTCACTCTCTCCCTCTCCCTCTTGCTCTCTATATCTGTGTCTATCTCTCTATTTTTCTTTATCTTCACCTGGACCGTGTATATTCTTCACGAAATGCTGCATGCGAAATCATTCGGCTATGCCGTGACCGATCCACACATTTTGGCTGCATGTAAGGGCGTGCGCAGGTAAACTTTTTATTTTATATTTTGGTGATATTTCTGTATCTAGTCACTGTATCTAACTATCTACACAAAATTGAACAATGCGCGATATTTTTTTTAATCCACTCTGGCACTTCCTACACATGGTGTGAAGTAACAAACCCGTCTTTCGATTATACGTGGTATTGCGCGCGACCTAGAATTGCTTCTTTACAAAACATCCTGCAAAACCATGGTTTGCGAGCTAGTTAAGCCCTGCTCCACCAGCGGACTATCTGGAACGGGCCTGAGGCTGGTGGCCTGATCGCAATCAGCGCACACACACACACACACACACACACACACACACACACACACCCATCCTAACCCGTTTCATTTTTTTCCGCTGTGAGTGATTCTGGAATAAAATTCATCCAAAAAAGTGAGGCAATTAAAATGGTGCTTATCATTTTGTGGGGAATATTTACAAAAGATCAACAACAACAACGGCAATACGTAATAGAAAGACAAAATAAGACAACAAATACAAAGCAAAACAATACAACAAAAAACGCAAATAACGAAATTAAACAAGAAACAAGCGGAGCTACAAAGCGGAAAACAGTGAACAGATAAAGCACTACACAGTGTGGATTATGTTAGGCAAGGTTCTCGGGAGCCTTGTTGTAAGATAGCATTCTGTTTACACCAGTCTGTTTATACTCGGTACACATATGCATCTTCGATGCTGCGCTGTGCCGCCCCAAAATGGTTAATCGCGCTGACCGCAATCCCGCTATCTACATTACGCGCGCGGACGGAGGCGTCGGGGTTCTGTCTGCAACGTGCGGCTCAACGCGTGCAGCCGCGTGAGGTAATCAGGCTTCCGTACACTTTTACCCCATGCTCAAAAGATCATACATAATACTGAGCCGTTCGCACAAAACCCTGATCGGCTGCCTTAACAATGCGCACTAGACGAACCGCGCGCAATGTAGGCTCTAGAAGTAGCCGAAAAATGTTCTCGATCCTACCCGTAAACGATAGCGCACCCTAATCAACAGCGACAAAAGGTTCAGCAAAAACTATTGAACTACCAATTATTACCAGGAACAGTTTACCGCCATCTCATTATCGCTAAAACCCAATTGGACAGATTGATGAACACAGAACGGGGGAGGGGGGGGGGGGTGGTAAGCAAATGCGAACTAAAAGCTTAAGATTAACAAGCAAGCGAATAGAGACGAAAGCGCTACCACTGGTTTGCGATTAGGGATGTTAGCACACGAAGCATATTTCAATCACTGGTAGCCGAGCTACGGAGGTGCGGCGGTCAGAGGATACCGTAGCAGTACTTGCGTTCGGCATACAGTCGAAACACCGGATTGTCCGCAATGTAGGCTTCCAGTATCAGGGACGACACAGAAGCGTGAGTGAGTAGTGGAGATTTTGCATTAATACCTGAACTGGCCAACGTTGCCCGGCGCTCATGATGTAGCTGTCCATTTATCGGTTTACCATCCGTTGGGTTTTCTGGAGGAGAGGGTTAGAGAGGAAGGTTAGATTATAAAGTTTTGTTATTTCTCTCATGCATTCCACATTCAAACATTTCGTTTCTTACCGCAGTCCCAGGCAGTGTGTGCCAGCGGTTCCAACTTCGGTTCTGTCGTCATCGTTTGCTGCTTCGAGGCCTCATCCTTGACGCAGCGTATAAGGAACATGGTGCTAGCACCGAACAGCGGTGGAATACCGGCCAAAATGAAGGGCAGTTTGTACGAACCGGTCTGATCATACAGCATGCCCGCAACTGGCGGTCCAAGCGTCAGGGGCAGTGAGCACATCCCGAGCAGAAATCCGATCGCTTGCGTTGCGCCGCGCGGTCCACAGATATCGTACGCGATCGGCCCTAGCAGTGAGATGAAGCACCCATCGAACAGACCCATCGCCAGGGCAATGGCCAGCAGCAGCGGGAACGAACCGGTCGCCGGTAAACACATCGTCAGCGTACCGATCAGCACGAACGACATTTGTTGCAGCAGCACTCTGTTTACGCGTGGCATATCAGCAATGAATCCGAACAGCAGTCGTCCCAATCCGGACGTGATGCCAATGCACATTACAGGCAGATTTTCGCCCTTCCCCGGGAAATTGTCCTGCACAAACTTTCCCATATGGACGTACGGCACAAAGTACCCGAACAGTGCGATAGGGATCGAAACCGCCCAAATGATGTATCGCTTCTTCTTCCAGTTGTCAAAGTTGATGAACGAACGGAGGAACGTGTTGACGGCCGAGCGGCCCGGTTTTACCTTTGGCGGTGGTGGCGGAGGTTGTAGTGGTTTGTACAGCATTGCACAGAATATCACAAAGCTCGAGATTACGGCCAGTATGCGGAAGGACGTTTTCAGCCCGGTATGTTCGACCAGATAGTCGAGACAGATAGGCATGATGGCGGTGAACACGCTCGAGCCTGCCGTTACGATGCCATTCACCAACCCTAGGTAGCGCTTGAAATAGTGACCGAGAATAGCGAGGGACGGAGTATAAGCCAGTGCCGCTCCCAGCCCAAACATGATACCGTACGTGAAATACAGTGCGGTAACGTTATCCGTGAAGAAGGACGACAGGAACATGCCGCTGCATGTTAGCAGACCACCAATGAAGGTTGTTCGCCGCAGCCCAATCTTGTCCGTCAGGATACCGGATACGGGGGAGAGCAGAAAGGTCGTGCCGATCGTCAACGAACCGACGAGTGCTGGAAACGAGAAAAGAGATTTAAAAAAATCGGAAAAGGGTGTGTAAATCAAGAATAACACATGGTATAAACAAATAAATAAACCATATCCGTAAGCTTTCCCGGAGCCTTCCACCATAACCCCAATTGAGTCTGTTTGCTGCACCCGTGAAGAAATGAAGCCAAATCAACATAATCGAGCGGCAAAAGCTTCTATAGAAAGAGGAAGAGAGATCATGTTTGTCCAAACAACGCACACACTGCAGCTCAAACAACCTTCGGTACGCTTTGAACCTAGAACCCACACTCCGCAGCATATTAACTTAATTGCTCTCAATAACAATAACAACAACCAAGCGGTTCACCCGCTCCAGCGCCTAGTTCTGTATCATTATCATGTCTCACTTCCTCCTTTGTTGTACGTTCCACTGAACCACTAAGATCGCTGACATCGAACAAGTTCGCTTTCGTTAAGTTTCGTTAATTTAAAGCATATTTAGTTCAAACAAATGGCTCCCACGTAGTAGTGGGTCATCAACTTTTGGGAATTATTTTTTTTTTGCCGCTGGGACCAAATTTCCTCAACTTCTGATCCAACCAAAAGGACATACCTTGAGCATCGTGTGCATAACAAGTTCGTTGAATCATCTCCAACTCACAGAATGCGGAATGAAGAAATTATGTTATGATTTATTGATATTGTAATTGGATTTAACGTTCAGGAACCGACCGACAGAGCACAACGACAAATGTACGGATTCTCTTACGCGTGTGTCTCTTCGTTCCAACCATAGTATGTCCCGGAGGGCTCGTCACTTTGTACGAATTAGTGACATTTCCACTGTTTTCAAAACGACCAGACGGAAATGAAACATAATCCGCACCACCAGTACCGACCGGGACGCCAGTATCGGTTGATTTAACCATTCGGGTCGGGTCACTGGTGGGAGAAAAGGTGTAAAATGAGCTATGTAATATGTATTCTTGCAGCAAATGATTATTCTGTCCAAGAGTGGCTTCATCTAGCAGCGAGCTCACACCAGATAGCGCATATAGCCAATGTGCTGTTGTGGTTTTTGGATGTTGTTACTTCAACTTCCAACACTTTCGACTCTAGAAGCCATATAACTAGAGTGGAAATACATATTGAAACTGTTTAGCCGCATGCAAGCAGGTAAACAAAACGGGCGGACAGTGCATCAACGATGAGCTATAAATATGGCACAATCCCATGCACTTTGTGGCCACGGTGGTCGATGGACACAACAATGTATGATGAAGCCGGTGGGACTCTATCCCAGGTTCAAAACGGCGTAACGAAACGGAAGTGATTACAAGATTTTCTTGCCACGTTTAAAAAGCCATTCGCATTGGCAGCTGCGTACTACAACTACATGTCACGCGTCTTGCGCAATTGTTGAAATATGGCTAAGATAAAGCTGGAACGCTATTTTAGGAAGAGGAATTTAACTGGATACACCTAACGGCGTAATGTTTCAGAGCGAGAGGTATTCTTCCTCCTTATCATACAACATTTAGGGAAACATTGTGTTGCTTTTCCTATTTCAAACTAAAATCACCCATTCAACATCCCGCTCAATCGTCAGCTGAACTGACAGCAGCAGAACGCCCATTGCAGCGCCCCACTCTGCCAACCACATTCCAACCCAGAACTACCAGACACCTTGCTGGCATGTAGGAAGTGCAGCTGGTGATTGTTTAAACCACGTGACTAAATACGCAATACAGTGGCTGTGGCAATATCCGTTGTTCTACGCAATGAATTATTTAAAATATCAAACATGTTTAGGGCAACCGGTCCAAAACAAATACCGGACTGTGTGGTGGTTAAACGTTTGCCAGCGCGCTTTTTTTTGCTTTCTACACAAGGTTGCAAGAGGTTGTTTTGCAATCGCTTAGCAAAAGTTGTTATACGCAAAGGGCGCAGCACGCGGTGCGTGCTTAGGTCGCGGTAACGAAGCGGTAGGCGCAGTGATATTTCCATTGCCATTTAAGGGGTGTTTTCTTTAAAAACAATCTGAAAATCGCTTAATTTTTTTTATTGCAGACCATATTGTGGGGTTTCTATGTTTTTTGTAACCGGCAGCTGGCTCAGTGATGCTTTTGGTTTTCCTGCCTTTTTTGCAGCGATGTTTATTCCTGCGCGCACGAATGTAATCAAACGAAACTAACCAGCTTCGATGTTTTAAAATATTATGACCTGTTCATGAAAATTAAAGGAACCAAATTTAGACAATTGTCAAAGTGACTCGGGTATGCCATCAGGCATGTCTATCGATACCATCATCGAAGCGTATACGCAAAGTCAGAAGGAAAAATCGATCAATCGAATAATCTTTCAATTGAACTGTCGCACGTACGGGGCGATGAGGATGCTCTCATCTGATCAATCGAAATGATGAAGCGAGACGAGATATGGGGTTGGTTGTTAGTTTTTTTCTTTCTCATTCTTTATTTGTTGCACAACATCAATACAGGGGGTGAAGGTTGCGTTATTAAACGGTATGAGACGTAGAAGCGTGCTAATAGGTATGGAGTTTAGGCAGATTGCATGAAAAGTCGTTGTTGAAAGTTGGAAAAAGTTGAAAGCCGAATACATCCGCCTTGAATGTATCAATCAAGGCATCATAAGTTCGAAACTCTATAGAGCTTAGTTTTTGTAGTTCCTTTGTTTCGAAGAACACAAATACTTTAGACACACACGATTAACGAACGTCAATGGTGAATGATGACGTCGACAGCAGCAAGCCCCAATCGTACCATGATTGACACTTGTCAAGAAATTCCTAGCTTTTCCTCTGCTTGTTATTTTCACCACAAATGGAACGAATCTGCGTACACAACATTATGGCACCTTAAGGCAACCATTAAAAACTGCGTCAACCTTTTTTTATGCCTTCAAGATCATTGTAGAAAAATGGTAAAATTGTGCGAAAATTTGTCAACCATGGAGAGTACACAACGGTTTGTTGATTGAAGTGCTCGTAACATGCTTGCTCGTACATACTCACCGTCTCTCTCATCTCTACCCACTCCCTGGGTTAGCCCAACGACCCCAACGTGAGACGCAAAATCGAGAGGAATCTATTTTTATTATCGGTTTGCAAGGGATTTTCTTGTCTGTTTGCTTGTCTGCACTTATGCGCTAGGTGGACAGCGCAAATGGACTCACCGTAGGCGAGAAGTAGATGTCTTTCTTCTTTTTGAAACATTGATTTTGTTTGCTTTGCCGTGTCGTGTTCCCGGTTGCGCGTTATGATGCGCGACGCTAAAAAATATTTTTTGGGGGCTCGCTCTCTTCACACATTCTTGGCGTACGCGGTATTTATTATGCGCTGTGACAAACAGGAAATCACCGGGTTGGAGATAAAGGTATGATCGAATTTTTTTACGCCTGACGATGCTTCTTACTCTAACTCTCTCTTATCTAGTCGAATAAAGCGCATATCCCTAGTCTAGATCCGTGTCTCGTTAAGTGCATTGTTTTGTGGGGGTCAAATTTCGCACTCACCTAGTCGCTCTTTAAATGGCCGAATGAAAATTGACTACAAAATCAACAATGATGATCGATCACTGTCAATCAAGCTAACATCACCGCCCTTCAAAACCCTTGACGCGGTCGTCTAGCTAAAGGTTCCAAATTGTTAATCTTCCCCCTGTAGCTGGCCGTCAACAGTATTCAAAGTGGACGCGTGTGCCTTCCACCAGACCACTCGAGCGATAATCTCGTATCTACTACACATTCTACAGGTCTCGTTTGTATGAGATAACAATCGGACGGAGAGACCAACCGGTGCAATAATCGTAATGTAACCAACAGTAAGTGCAGGATGTGTCCTCCTCCTTGGCAACACACAATCACATCTGGAGTGCGCGTGAAGTGGGCGACAGTACTAAAAATAGTTGTTTACACCTTACCTGGCTCAAAGTCTCTCCTCCCCTTTTGGAAGATGTGCCTACCAGGTGAGTGTTGTTGCGTGTGCAAGTGTGTGTGCGCGCATATTTGTTTTAATTTGATGCGAATTATATTTGCATAAAATTTTGCGCACCAACAGCAATATTTCTCCCGCTTGGATGAGCTGAGAGGTGGGAGAGCCGCCGGGGAACAAGCTTTTGCAAAGGCTTGCGCTTTAATACCTGTTGCAAACGGAGCCATAAAATAGTGATCTTACCCCTGGTGTGCCGGTGTGCAAACTGAGTGGCGGTAAAGATAATATCTCACTCAATCCATCCGTGGCTGGTCATTAAGACGGTTCAATTCAAACAAATCATCCCTAGTAACTGCACTAAACGGGAGGTCATTTTTCCCAGCTAAAACTTACCCCGCTGTTTCGGTCGTTCAACTGGTCCAGTATTTATGAAAGTGTTACAACGACCTACCCGTCGTCTCGGGTTGGTTCCGTTCGAGACAGGCCTGGCCCTATCGCCCCAAGACCCATTGTGTAATGATGGAATAATCAGCAGTTTACCTCCTCAGAAGAACCTCAAACCATTGCACGCGCCTACTGCCGTCTTATCATCAGCACAAACGACACAAAGGCAGCAACCAATCTGTCTGAAGTGAAGTTTTTGTTTATTTGGGTTTCGAGCCCATACCCAAACTGCCTAGACACTGCCGGAATGCATGACAGACACACACAGGTCATGTCATTTGTCCATAAACAGTCGCTCAGAGACACAAAAACACGTCCCACAAATTAGTTAACGTTAATCAGACTCAAAGAATACGCAACGGAAGCAGATTCGGCAAGTCGTTGAAATCATTGCATAAGCAACGGTTCACCTTTCAAAGTGAAACAAAAAAAAACCAAAAAAACAGTGAATTGTGCGCGAAATTCCCCCATCCTCTTTCCCTTACTAACCTTGCCCTTGCCAATTTTCCAACTGGTACGATCACGCCATCACGGCGCGCCAAACATACAGACGACAAGTGGTTATTTTCGCTGCGCTATGTGCGGTACAGGCATACGGTCCCTTACCAGCCGCACAAACCGCACACATTTAACCAATGCGTCATTTTATAAACAAACCATCGGTATTGGCGGTAGCTTTTCCTTCATAACTTGAAATTCCCAAACCGATACCGTGGTAACGAATAACGTGGCTACACATGAATCACCATCCGCCTCCATTGCACTGACCACGTGGTCCTGAACTCGTTGGCCAGCTGCACTTACCTGCTTTGCTGGATGCTTCATTGTCTCCGACCGCCTGTAGCTGCTTCTGAAGGCTCAGGTACACTACGCTGTACGTGTTGATCACACCGAACAGCACACCGTTGCAAAGGAATGCACCGATCATCACCAGCCAGGCCCGAGTGCCACCGTCTGGCGGTTCGTGCACTGCATGAGCATCGGCCTCCAGCAACGGTACGATCATCTTCTTGCCATCCTTCCCGAGGGCGGCGTGACCACCGTTCAGCTGCGCGTGATGCCCATTCGTGGCCGCTACAACTCCTTTCACGATCACGGGCGTTACACTATCTTTGACGATTCTCGAGTTCTCGGTCATTGTGGGGGGAGTACAAGGTACACTGTGCCTTTAACGAGTCTGTTTTCCACAACTATCGATCGGTCACAATCGCCTTGATCGTAATCAACTGTCCGTGGCAGATCAAGATCGGGACACTTGACCTGGCAACAGCCTCGGTTATCACAATCACTCTCACTGCACTTCCTGCGATCACGCACTTGACGACACTGGGACGACGGATGGAACCGTCCGGCGATGGGACCTTTGGGACATTATCACCACAATCAGTTCCGATTTCGATCGTTCCCGTCACGTCGCCGTTTCTCGACACGCAAAAAACGATAGGAGTTGGGATCCGTAGGAAGCAGCAGCAGATGGTCTTCCGCCGTTAACCGCAACGACGATGACCAGAGCGCAAATGAAGCGACGGTGCCGTTATGCGATCGGAGCATGTCCCGGCAGCAGCTTTAAATAGAAGTAGAAGAAAGTAGAATCTCAGCTCGGTCGCTCGCATGCCACTAGCGATGTGCGCGTACGCGGTGTCGTGACATCTCGGTCACTCGAGCGACCGTCTAGTATAGCCGCAGAGGGAATCGGGAGAGGAGCGGTTGTGAGTTCACTCGCGTATGTGTGTGAGCGCTTATGCTTGGTTGAGTTACTACAGCGCAGTACACATGCGCAAACAGGAACGCACATGCGGTCGGTCGGGTGCGTTCGTCTTGCCGAAGGAAATTAGCATGGTGGGCGTACAACGTAACCCATCATACACATGCAGTGCAAACGCAACAGTTGTCCAGTGGGGTTGGGAGTGAGTTCCACCACCGGTAAGTAAATGATAAGTGTAGGGAGTGTACCGAATAATTGCAAATGATCGAGTATCTTGTTATTTGTGAAGTAAATCTAAACCCTTACCAACTAAACAAAACATATAACAAACATTTAAAAGAGTTATTTTTTACAAAAATACTAGATAACTTCTTCTCAAAACTTATCAAACGAAACTCACCCCTAAGCAGAACTAAATCTTCTGCAGAGTGCTTCAAATTCTACTTCTAATTCTGACCGAATCTATTGCAAAAAATAAAGAGTGCGTTAAACGCATAGAATTGGTCACAGGGGGGTTTCTCTACTTTGAGTTAAATTTGCTCCCCTGATAAACGCAAGCGGTACACACCTTCCCATGCATCTTTATCTGTTTTTCTCACTGTGCAAACCAACACTTGAGTAACAACTTGAGAGTTCTAACGACGCCCTTTGCCGGCCATGCTTTGCGAGGTCATGTTTCTTATATTCGTTTTGTTTATGTTTAGGTTATCCGCTATACCGTTCCAAGTCCCGGCAGAGGTGTATTCAATACAAATACAGTAGGTGACCGCTAACTGAGAGGAAAAATATGTTAAAAAATGCACATTTACTATGAATTTCTCTTCGTAAGATTCCGAATGTTTCATGTTTTGACATTTTTGTAGTTTTTTACTGAGAATCACCACAGTTAGCAAACTTCCAATTAAAAAGCACTCCAGTAAAACACATCGCGGTCACCTAATGTATTTTTAAACCACCGGTGCTGAGGAAGCGAGGCAAGGCTTTCGAGACTTAGTTAATACCACGCAGCCGGGTAATCAGACCTTGCCACTAGAGGGATGGTTCATATGAGGCTTGAACCCATGATGGGCATCTTAGTCGCCACAAGACGACTTTACCACAGGACCTCCCTTGGCCCATATATATGCAATAGTGAATTATTTCCATTCCGACAATGAATAAGCACTTATTTGTTTAAGCTTCATTATGACATACAACTTTTTTTCTGACAACGCATTTTTCCCCCGAGGCCATTGTTTTTGTTCAACCTTGAACGTGAGACTCAAACCGTCCAAGATCTGCTTACTTGCCCTAACAGACGCTTATCGTGACGTATAAATCATTTTGGAAACCGCGAGCGCAACACTTAACTCATACCAATAATGTCCACCACGCAAGATATCTTGCGTCTGCTTGCGCACCACGGAAACTTTCAACGTGAACGATACTGCATGTGGAGTTAGTAGTAAGTAGCGCGAGAAAATCTTATCTGCCTACTTTGATCAATCAACGTATGGTTTAAATCGATATTTTAGAAGTTTAGTTTAGGGGGAATTACCAAATCGTACCAATTATCTAGCAGGGCACGGCATTGAAGCAACCTTAATCCGTTCCCGTTAAACTATGCACGTCACCGATTTGAATTTGTTTTCCCTGTGTGCCGGGTCGTTTCGACCACGTTTCGCAGAAAAAGGGTAACGTCATTACGTTTTGTTTACGTACTCACACACTTACACACTGCATGAAGGGGGGGGGGAGCGCTCTTGTGTACAACTTCACGTACTACATCACACCATCGTTCTTATCGTCTTTCAAAATGAGCCCCTCTCTCTTCCTCAGGAGGATGGTTCGGATATTATGCAAGCGGCCGGCGGTTCCACAACCTCAGCGTACGGTTTGATTCGCACTGAAAGATAACCTATGCATGTATGTATGGGAGGTTTCATTCAACACTACTCGCGTGCTATTATTATCGATCGGGCTGGTCGCGTACACAGGAAACACTTTCACGCGGATCCCCTATATTTTGGGTGGGCGGGGTGGCGTCAACTTTTCCGAATTGATTGGTAACACAGAAGAAGCCAATGAAAAACGCTTCACTTATACAAATGCCACACATCTTATTCACACACACAGCGACAGTCGGATATCGATGCGTTGGCGTGTTTCTTGGTTGCGCAAAACCGGGAAGCTTCTATTTTTATGTCGAGAATCACGTGTAGTGGGATCCCCTTGCCGTACGTGTACGATAGCGCTGATGAGCCAATGACCGTGAAAATCAACCGAATGAAGAACTAGTGTTGCTCACCCTTCAAACGCACCAGTACGTGAGAAACCCAGTATAGAATGAAACACCACATACGATAACGTCCATCACACTTCGGGAGCTACGTGGACAGCGTTTTATCACACCCAAAAAAGCGTCAAATATCGGCCCTTAGCAAAAGTCTTTGATACTCATTACGCACCGAGCGGGAATTCCTACGCCAAACCACGATCGTTGTTAATCTTATCGCGCGATAATCTTATCACCAGCGAAATGTCCAACGAACACCCGGCGTTGGGTCAACTTGTCGCATTTCGGGGCGGAAATTCATTGGAGTTTGGTGCGTGTTTCGTTTCTTGGACCGATCGAGTGCACGGGACGCGCTGTCCACGTGTCGGGGGCGATAAGATAGAACTGCACGGCCTGCTGCCACCATTTGCTTGACACTCAACACACTGCTGTTCAAACTACGCTACCAACGCACACTACACACACACCGACCATTGGGTATGGTGGGTTTCCCTTCGACCATTTGATTTCCTTAGCAACCGTTCCAAGAGCGGGACAAACAACATTTAGCCATCGCAGTGAAAACTCGTCACCACCGTCAACTAGTGCAACTCGATGAAAAAAATGCGAAATTTAATGATACCTCAGCACGCCCTACTAACACAAACAAACCCGGCTTTCGCGATACCGTGAACGAGGAGGTTTCACATTTGACCCTTAATGTTGATATGCCACTAACAGAAAACTGATGTAACATTTGCTTCCGATTGAATCAGCCGGTCCGAATGCGGGGTTGAAACGACCGGAGACTTTTGCTGCATAAAAGCAGCGCATTCCACGTGATGACAAACACAGGGAGGGGGGGGATATGTCACCCGAGTGTCTCAATTGGGTTTTCACACTTCTAAGAAGTAGTCCCGCCTACACACATACACACACTCACTAACAATCCGAAAGACACTGAACCCGTTACGCTGGGCGCTGTGCGCTACTATTTCCAAACCGAAAAGTGATCTCTCCAAACGACACACGGATACGACTAGTCCGTCGCATTTGACGTCAATTTCGCTCTGGGTTTCGGGGCGCTTTCTAGGCTTCTTCTCTTTCCATCCCTCTGGTTCTAGGTCTATTGAACCACCATTTAGCGACATAATAGTACGCGACCACTTGTGAATCAATTCATACGCGTTAATTTGCTCACAAAAGCATAGATCGTATGCTAGCGGGCGGTGGTGGCGTCGGCAAAACACTTTGACACGAGTTGGAACAGTTGATGGTGGAAGGTGCAATAAAACTGCCGAGAGATTGAGGGTCGTTGTTTTTCATCACTGTTAGATTGACGAGATTAGAATTTAACACTTTTCGAGAAGACAAATGCACGTGGTTGGTGGGTCAACACTTTATCACGCTGACATAAGTGTGGGCCAATGTAATTATTTGCCACCCGATAGAAGTGATCAATCATGATCACTTCTGTTCGTTCAGTATGAACTACGGACATTCCAGGCGATGGTACATTATGGTACATTAACTAATAGTGACTAATACTACAGAATACATAATGCTTCAATTGCGTCAATGTATTGATTAGAAACAATTAACAAGCTCGGGTTTTATTGACGTGAAATAAAAATAAAGAATATTAACCATACTTCCAGCACACAAGTAAGATCCCACCCGATTTAATGCACTAAGGACCTAACGACCGATCGAACGACCTCTCTTCTTCTTTACTCTACTGGAGTTACGCCAGCTTTCTTAAAGATGCCAGCAATGTTCTTCACAACAGGCGTCAGTTCACTCAGCTGCTTCGTAATATCTTCCACATTTGCCTTGGCTTCTTCCGTGGTGGAGCTTTCCGTACTTAGTAACTTCAGTACCAGATCTTAATTAGGAAATATTCGTTAGTATCACAGCACTTTAACATTCATAAAGTACATCCTACATACCATGGTAGTTGTTGAATACTTTTGAGTCCTCTGTGCTCAGCACCGTCTGCAGGAAGCTTAAAATAGCGGACACGTGCCGACCGGAAGCGTGCAGCATGGTTTGCGTTGAGATAGTAAAGATAATCAGTACGGCAAGATGAAGTACCAGGGCCGGATCGGTACAGTTGGTCAGCTGCTCTAGCAGACCATGTTTGTGGCAGAGAATTAGGTTTCTGAAATTGTAACGCACCGATAAGAATTGAAGCATTCCTTAAACTCTGCCGAAGATAGTTCCAATAGAACGGGTAGCACACATCGCAGCACGACTAATTTAACTTAATTAATGTTCAATTTAGCAACATAAGTCAACCCGAACGCTTTGGAAACAGCAGCATCACTACTGCTGCCATCGATGATGTATCGAAACATCCGTGGGATCGGTGAGTGGCACAAATTAAAATTCGTTGTCTACTTAATTGAACCTAATCGACGACGGGCGGTTTCCGTCACAAGCACCCTCCTCTCCTCCGTGTACGTACCTATCTTTTTTCTTGTCGATCTTTTTTAGCATCATGCTGCACGCCTGCATCGCCTTTTCCGTTTTGTCGAGGAAATCTTCCACCGTTTCGCTGGCGGACAGCGCTTTGCAGAGCGTCTGCAGGTGAGACCGATATTCCGGCCCACTGTCGTTCGCAATCTTGGTCCGCTGTTCAGTAGTGAGTGGTGCGTTAAAGTTGGTGTTTAGATTACATTCGGACGCCACGTACAGGCACAGCTCATTGCATGCATCCGTGCCGAACGTTTTCAGCAGATACTTGAGCAGCTGTCCCTGCACGTCGGCTGGGAACAGTTTCAATCCCTTCTCGTACAGCCGGATGTCGTTGTATAGTGTGTTGAGCTTCTCCTGAATGCTGGCATGAGTTTGGCGACGGTTTTGATTGCTCTTCTGTAGTGATTGCTCGTACAGCTCGTGCGCTTTGACCAGTGCCTGTTTGCTTAAAATTCTATTACAAAAGAGAGATTAGTTGAAAGTTCATCATCGAATGTGACAATCGTTAACACTTACGGGAAGTAGTGATTTGCCACGTCCTTCGCCAGCATCTCCAGTCCTTCGGGCTCGAGCGTCTTTTCCACCACCTTGGCGATCTCCTTAGCTGTGACAAGCTCAATGTGTGGATCCTTTCCGCCCTTCTTGCTGCTCGCATTCGTCTGTATCTCTCCGCCATCGTCCGAATCCGACACATTACCCCGGGTTCCTCGGGCATGCTTTTTCGTCGATTTTGTCCTCGTCTCGCGACCCTGGGCACCGCCACCACCCTTCCCAGTAGATGCCTTCTTGCGTCGCTCCTCTCGCTTGTCAGCCTTTTCCTCATCCCTTACACCGTGATCCACCTCCTGATACTTCATCGACTTCTCTGCCATATACTTTTGATAGCTACCACTTTCAACCGCACGCTTCGCATGCTCGTTCACCAGCTCTAAACAACCTTTAACGCACTCGTCCATGAAGTTCACCGTCAGAACGACCATCCCGAAGACGCACGTTTGTTTGCGTATTGTCGGAGTTAAGATGTGCGTAAGGATCTCTTCAATGTTATCGTCGCTTAAAGACGACGGCAATATGGTTGAAATGTCCAGGTACGAGTTGCTCGTTACGCACATATCCATCGAGTCTTTCACCTGATCGATTAGCCGATTACCGATAATGCAATTCTTCAACTGTACCAGCTTCTCATCTGGCAGCTGCGCCTGCACAAACGAGCGCACGTCCGAAACACCCAGCTTTGTAACGGTCTCGTACATGATGTGTCCATTCTGCTTGAAATAATCTTTTACCCACTGCGCCTGCATGCGCTGGTACACGTGTGGTATGTACTGACCGGCCGGCGATTGTACCGTAACCGAGCCGAGCGAAGACATTTCATTCAGCGACATGTACAGTATGCGTGCCGGCACATCCGTCAAATTGAGAATGACGGAAATCGGAGTGGGTTTCGTAATCGCTGCCAACGCTCCACGGATTTTCGCTTTGTTCCGTGCGATGTACGATTGTGTGAAAAAGATGTGCGCATTCGTTGGATCCTGCTTGGCAAAGATGACCTTGTGCAGATTGGCCAGCACGATTTTGTTCAGAATGAAATCGGTCGGCAGATCGTACGTGGTAGTGAGCTGTCCAATGTGGATTTCACCGTACTGCACCAGTTTCTGGTTGATTTCCGATGCCACTCGCTGCAAGTAGGACGTCTCAATGAGCTGGCCAAGCAGGAGATGCAAATTAGGATCCTTCTCGACCAGCCGCTTGGCCGTGTACTCAATCTTTCCGAAGTCGACATTGAGCACCCTGGCCAGCTCAATTAAGTTCACCCGACCGCCACGCACGTATAGTTCATCTTTCACCTCCTGCTTGAGGTGATCTTGCGTGAGGTACTCCTTGCCATCGTTCGTGTAGATTACGTCGATGAGCCCTTTTTCAATCAACAATCTCACAATTTCGATGCAATTTCTCTCCGATAATCTGCCACAGACGGAAAAGAGTAGAAGAACGGATTGTTACAAACTAGTGCCACATCAAACATTCGGATGGGTAGTTTACCTTTGAAGTCCTGTGGAAAGCTGTGCTTTCTGGAAATCGGCAGCCAAGCGTTTGATTTCATCCCAATCAGCCATGTTGCAAGATTGGAAATAGCTAGCACACGAGGAAAAAACGCACTTGCGGTTGGCTTAGTGGAAAGTTATTCTTGCAAAAGATTCGATTTTCCACACGTAATCCAAAACAGAGTGGAAAGAAACCCGCAGAAATATTTGTTCCACATATACAGACGAACGTCAAAGGTGTGTTGATCTGTTGTCAATGAATTACAGGGTTTCACACTTTATCTCAAGACCGCGGGACCCCTTCCCGAATCTGTCTAAGCCAAAGCCAAGACTGCGGTATAAGGGCGGTGGCAACGCTTTTTCG